>PVLA01008682.1:0-85317 GCA_004027455.1 Hydrochoerus hydrochaeris
AGGCGCTGTCCTCACAGGGCCTGCCATACTCTTATAAAGTGATAAGGGAGGAGATGTAGGGAGCAGCATGATAGCTTCATGGCTGCCGCTCCATCTCTCCCTCCTGTGGGCATCCAGTGCGTCGGCCTACATTTCCCAGGATCCTTTTGCCCCACCCAGGAAATGACAGTGACCCATCCGTAACTTCCTGCCCCCGCTTTATAAGCCAGGGACACTTCCTCAATAAATGAGGTTTGATTGGAAAACTTCAACTTGCCTCCGTCTCTCTCTCTTCACCCTGCCCCCGCCCCGTTTTCCTTCCTCTAGGGGAAAACCCACGCATTGGTCCGCAGGCCAGATCAGACCTGGTTCTCCTGCATGATGTTGACTTTGCCTCCGCTGGGAGTTATTTGTGGCTTTGATTCTGGCTTTTCAGATAGGCCACTGTTTTCTTGAAGGACTTAGTGGGCTGTTCCTAAAAATGGTTTGCAGATGTGTTCAAAACATGCCAGGGTTAATTTCCTAACAAAAAAATCAATCTTCTAAAGTTTGAAAACATCTTAAGTCTAGGCCTGGCCAGGACACAATGGAATAGAGGGTAGGCCAACAGTTCAAAAAGTTAATATTTGGGATTGAGGCAAACTTCACTGTCAAGATTGTCACAATATTTCAAACTCTTCATTTTCAAGCCAAGAAGATGAATACATGCCCCCTAAGAAACAAAATTGTTGTAGGATTGATAACCATATTTCTAAGTTCTTACTGGATTGTTGAACAGATCTGTTTGCACTCTCACTGCTTGAATGTCCACTTTGTGTGCTTTAATTTTGTAACTTGGAACAACTATTTCTAAAAGGACAATATGTAATTTATCAACTAGTGATTTCTTACTGTTTATCTTTTTTTTGAAATTCTGTAATATTTCTACCCTTTTTCTGTTTTTTCTCTTTAAATAAAAATTTAAACAAAGAAACTATTGTTTCATAAAGGAAAAAGTTAAAGTATAGTAGTATTCTGAAAAAGAGAAAAGATGAAAGAAAATCAAACATTATACCTCCCTTAAGAAAAGTCTGCTACTTCATTCAGGGTCATAAAAAGGCCTGAAATCTTAAGCTAAACATATGTAGACATGAGGGGGGGGGCAGACTAAAATGGAGACTCATGCTTGATCCACTTGATCACGATACACTGATACCACAGGACAAAAAAGGACCTGAGACTCTGTCCTGCAGAGTCTCTGCATGCATACTCCGCATGCCTAGTCTTTTTCTCCTCACACATTGAAATTCTCTGCCATTCAACACAAATATTCCTGAAAGAAAAATAATGTGGAGTCATGTGATACTCTCATTTACAATTGGTTGGGTCAAAAAATATATAGGATTGTAGAGAGGCCACAGTGACCATTTTGCCCCAGACACATCTGGTCGACTATGTTTTGGAAAAAAACTGCAGGCCTTGAAACATTGCCCCCACCCCAAGGCAGAAATATGAGTGCCTATAAGGACAAGAAGCAAAATGTTATATAATCTAAGCCTGTGCGATTTGAGTTACTTTTTTCTTTATCTAATAAAAGCTGCTGGCTTAGGCTGACTGGGCGGCAGCCATTTTGGTGACTGTTACTGTGTGTGACCATTTATTTTCCCTTTGCTTGCAGAATCCCAATATCTGGAGCCTGAACAGGGGACTCAACAATGGGATGTTTCCTGTGGAGTTTCACTTGCCTTCCCTGTGTTCCCGGGATAGCACACTGACCCAACAGATGTCTGATTCATTTTCTTCAGAAAAATCCCTGGGTAACTCATGGGGAATTCCCTGTCTAAAGTGCAGCAGAAACATAAGGCAGAACAGCTTTTTCTCCTTAAGAAGGTGAGACATGGGCTCCCTGAGCTAATTTAGCACAACTTTTGTGACAAATTCATGATTATTGCCATTGCTATCCTGAGAGAGCAATGCTCATTATGGAGGATTGGGAAAAGAGAGGCAAAGTGCTGCATGCAGCACCTCGAGCTCCTTTTATGTCCTTTATACCTGGCATCTCTGCCAGGATGTGCTGCCACCTTTGGCCAGGGAACATGGCCACACGGCTGACTTCCAGGTCTTCTGGGGTTGCACTTCTTCTGTCTCTCCCTTAGTTTGCTAAGACCCTATTTTCCTATGCCCACTCAATAGTGAGCTCCTTTATTCAAAGCTTTACATTGCCACACAGATCCTGCAGATGTGATCTCTGACTCTCCTTCTGGTAGGCCCTTCAGAGCATTGCTCACACACTCACACCACAGTTTTGGTGTACTGAGTCCCAAAGGACTGACCTCTCCCTTACTTACTTTTCATTGAACCCCTGTGCCCACTGGGGCTCTTATTGCTATCCAGAGCAGCAAAGTATTTATTGTTGAATAGTTACATTTACCCCGCTTGCCTGTACTTTACTTCCCATTATCAATGCTATTTCTTGTGTTATCTCTTGAGGACATACTAGTACTCGCACACTTACAATCCTTGGAACTGATCTCACTGATGTTGTTTTACCACAGACCAAAACTGACTTCTCTTTTTGCTGTCCCCTACTGCAGGGCTTGAAATGTTGCCCCCACCCCAAGGTAAAAACGCAAGGGCCTGTAGGGACAAGAAGCAAACAAGTTGTATAATCTAAGCATGCACAATTGGAGATTCTTTGTTCTTTATCTCAAAAGCTTCTTGCTTAGGCTGATCAGGTTGCAGCCATTTTGCTGGATGTTTCTCTTCAAGTCTCTTTGGCAATGTTGGTTAAATTTCTTTTAAAACATCCCCAGACCCAGGATGGCGGAGACTGATACCTTTGCTGACCTGGGGAGGAGGGGATGCTTCTGTGATATGTCTAACAGGTGCTATGTGGATTCCTGCTCATTGCATTCGCCCTGCATGGAATGAGATGGCACTATCATTTTGCCTCTCCCTGAATCAAGCCTGACTGCTTTGGAAATGACTGAGGAAGACAACTGCTGAGTCAATGACCAAGGGTGATATAAAGGTGCTGATCCAGTCATAACACAAGACTTGCTCCAAGCATCTGAAGAGTAGCCAACTACTGAAAAGCTTGTTATGGAGGTATTAACCAAATTGATAATGAACTCTTTACTGCTTGTTTGTATTTCACTGCTATGTGTTCTGCAAACTGCTATGGGTACCATAGAGTCCCACAACCTCCAGAAAAGATTGGAATACAATATTTTGGTTCAATTGGTAAAAATAGCTAATGTCTCTCATTTCGGTTTTGCTCAAAAGACAGAAATAAAATACATTCTCGGGTCCTGTCTGATTCTGGTATGCAAGGACCCTGACTCTCTAATTACACCATTTCCTCCACTATTCCAAACAAAACTGTAACATGTGCTGACTATCAAAATTGAGGCATTCCCACCCTTAAAATCCCTGGTAATGCTGATAAAATGTTTACTCCATATGTAGCAACTTCGAGTGCCTGGTGTGCTCATATTGAAAACTGTACTACTCAATGTCTTTGCCTTCCTCATAGAACTGTTCTATTGTGAGCCAATATTGTATGGACATGGACATGTTCCTCTCCTTGCTGGATGGTTTACGCAAGGAAATTTCTCAAATGTGCTGTTTTAATTTGTCTGATGAAAGAAAATTCTTCCATGGGAAACTTCATGATTTACAAGAACTTTACGAAATAGATAATGCTGGATTATGGAATTTCCTTACAGGATGGTTACCAGATATAAATTGGCTAAAACATATGTTTCATTATGGTGTTACTGTCCTTATCTGATTAATTGGTATGGGATGCCTTGTACTATGCATCTCAACCCTCTGCAAAATATTCATACCTAAAATGTCAACTTATAATATGGTAAGAAAGCCTCAACTGAAAAAAGAAGGAGGAGATGTAGAGAGGCCACACTGACTCCATTTTTTCCAAGATACAACTGATCAACAATGTTTTGGAAAAACCTGCAGGGCTTGAAATGTTGCCCCCACCCCAAGGTAAAAACGCAAGGGCCTGTAGGGACAAGAAGCAAACAAGTTGTATAATCTAAGCATGCATAATTGGAGATTCTTTGTTCTTTATCTCAAAAGCTTCTTGCTTAGGCTGGTCAGGTTGCAGCCATTTTGCTGACTCTTAGTGTGTGTGATCCTTTATTTTCCCTTTGCTTACAGAACCCCAACAATGGATATTTGTTAAAGCCCATTTCTATTTGTCTAGTTGAGTCATGTTAGTGTGGCCTCAAAAACCAAATCTGTCCACTTCCTTTGAAACTCCTTTTCTAATCTCTCCCATTCTTGGCTCTCATAAATTAGTTAGGCTTTTTCTTGTATTGACTATATTTTTCTATTAGAAAAAAATGTATATCAATGTTTTCTGGGACAAAAAAACCCCTAATATCCCTTAATGTGCTAACATGATACAATATCATGACGCATTCCTCTGCAAGTAAATAAAAATTCATACTCATTCTCTTCTATCTGGAAATTATTTTTCCAGGTCACTACTTCACATGCATCATACATTCATATGATTCAGGTCTCATTTAAACAGTACCACTTCCAGACACCTCAAATATTACTGAATGAACTAAGGACACCTCACTTACCTTATCACACTTTACTCTGACCTCTCATGTTCAATGTAAGAGAATTTCTCAATCTGAGCTGTGAGACACTAAAGGGAGAGAAGAGCTTTGTTCTTAAGTCACTGTTCTCTCCAGGCAAGTACATTTCCATATCAAATGAGCACAAAACCCAATGGTGAAAAAAATGAGGAAGTAGAAAAGGAAGTTGCTGTGAGAATATGAAAGAAAGGAGAAACTAACCATTTCAACAAAATGGTGGCATTTTGATCAGAAGTGCTTCATACACAAAGAAATTTCCCAGACAATGTTAAAAGCAACATTGATGGTAGAGAAATCAGTCTGAAACAATCCTGAGCATGGAGAGAAGCCATCATTAAATACTGTGTGAATGTAGACCACAAAGCTTCTGGGAAATTTAATACTTTTGTGCTTGTAGGAGCTTTGTAAGAGGTTTCAGCACTATTTAGAGGTTTATGGGAGATTCTAGGTGGAATAAGAGGGATTTTACTTCAATTCTTGTAAATCTCAGATAACTGTATACTGCTCTGCCAATGAATTTTTGGTGAAACAAAATGTGTTTCATGTATATTTCCTAACAGAAGAAAAATCTGTCAAAGACCCCAGAGTGGGTTGCAAAGTAGGTTAATAAAACCAAAGATTGTCTCTATGAGCTCACACTTTATTGATAATGCAGGTGCAGAGGCCAGACTGCAAAAGCATCAGTGTTTCAGGCTCTGGTATGGAGTTCAGGTGGTATTAGGACATATCATGGAGGATCCCAGGATACCTAGTTCTTTCCTTCATGAAAACCATAGTATAATGATTTGTTATTGATGAAGAATCTAAACAGTCTTCAAAATCAATTTCTTTTTATTCATAGGCTCCACTTAATGTGAAAAGGATGTGATAACATTAGGCTTGGTCAGGTCTCAAGAGAGACACAACTTTTCTTTTCCCACCAAAGTAGGATTTTGGTTATTTGGACACTTAAAATCCAAAGAAAGATATAATATCATCTCATACCTTATAGTGTTACAGGCATCTGAGCTAGTTACAAATATTATGGGCAGTCACACAGGGCTAGGCTCTCAAAGAAGCTAGCACAGATAACCAGATGTCTGGCAACCTTGTAGGGGATACACACCTCTGCTGTGGGCCAGATCTCAGGACACAATGTAAAAAAAATGCAACCACACCCTTAAGTATAATGCTTAGTGATTAAGTCTGGAACACTTTGGGAAGACAAGAGTCATCATCCCAACCCCCTATAGGAAGACTCACTGATCCACAAAGCATGCTCACTTATTATGTTACTAGCTTCCCCATTTGTGCCTGATTTGGCCAATTTTAACTGAACAATTAAACTTATTTGTTCAACATCGCTGTGGTCCACATCATGCCCATTTGCCTTGCAAGTTCCCAGTGTTCTCCAGCTCTACACTCGCCTTACCTCATGATGTTACTCTATAAAACTCATGAAAAAAATACAGAATCTTTGGCAACTCCCTCGGGATTCCTTTTTTTCTGTCTCTTAGACAGTAGCTTTCTTTACCTCAGTAAATATTTCTGATCTTAACCTTCAATGTTCCTAAAATCCATTTTTTGGATTTTAGAGAATGTGAACTTCTTCTGGGCATAGTTTGGGAGTTTCATTCCCTTGTATCGATGATAGTTATTTGGTCAACCTCACACAAATTAGAAAAACCTGAGGCTCATTAACAGGAAATGATCAGACACAAGAGACAATAGAGTTCTCACATTCTCCTGGACAGCACTTCTGACTTAGAAGAACTATGTGAGCTTTTTATTTTTTTGGTCTATGTGCTGTTTTGTCCTCATCTATGGGCATCAACATGAATCGGGGGACAGCTTTGTGCATCTGGACAGCAATGTATGCATCACTTTTGACATTGGAAAACATTCAGGACATGAACACATCATGCAGGGTTGTATATAGGCCAAATGGAATGCATCATTATCACTGCTGTCGAGAAGAAGCATTTTTCTCCCCAGTACTGTGCATTCCTATTAACTTTGGTACAACACTGAAGCATTCATTCTACAACATTTGCTGTGATACTACTGCTGTAAACTTTCACAAGTTACAGAAATTAGCTAGTTTTCTTACTTTTAACATTTCAATGCAAAGACAGAAGAATATAGCCAAAGGTATCTCACAGTAGCAGCCATAATGAGGTGTGAGTAGACTTTAAACATAATAAAATCAAATGACAAATGATTTTACTGTAGGAAATAACTGAACCTAGAGAAAGACCAGAAAGTAATGATAAAATTCATGGGCTCCCAGCCTGAGAAAAGTAAAAAAGGGGCCAAAGAGAGTGGAATTACAGGCAAATGCTGCAGTAAAGGGAATACTGACAGACATGTTAAAGCATAAAATTGAATATAATGCACACTACACTTCATGAAATACTATTCTGCAAAATATTTTATCCTACCAAAGACTTAATAAAGATGCCACAGAGAACAAAACTGACATAGTAGTCTATTCATATCCCACGAAAGTGCACTTCAGAGAGTTTAAAGCTCTGTGGAGTCATTCATTAAAGAAGACCTTTTGATGATGAGTTAAGCACTGTTACCTGGTGTATCCTAGCTCATTTATTCAACCATTCTTTGAATCAATTCTCAGTACAAACCTACTCTCACCCCGTCACTTGAAGGTTGACCTTTGTCTTTTCTGAACACAATTTTTTTTCTGAACAAAATTCTGTATTGCTTGCTGAACATTAAACATTTCTCAAATGGGAAACTGTGGGCTCGAAATTCAATCTTTGCACCATTCAGAGTTACAATAATTATGTCAAATTCAGTGCCAAGTACAAATAATTTCCCAAAGTGTAGGTTGCAGTTGAAATCCTGTGCTGCTGTGTTTGTCATGAGTCATCATCCTGAAGGAATCAAAATGTGCTATATTGACTCAGCCTATTAACCAAAATAAAGATATAGCCTTGAACAGACACATGACAAGAGGGTTGATACTGTTAGTGTTCAGAAAATTACAACAGTCTTAAGCCTATGTTCCAGAGTTTTTAAGAAAGAGGAAAGTTTCAAAAATAAATTATACTACTATACACAGTTAATCTTGAGCATACATAAATATACCTATAGCAGCAAGACTCAAAGGACATCTTTAAGAATGGCCCTATCATATGTGTAACACAAACAAATTACAGCTTTCTTCATATGAAAACTTACAGCTGAGTTTTAATTTAATTTATAAAATCCACATCCTGTTGGATTTAGTGACCCACATTCTGGGTGGCAGAGGCAAGAAGATTCCAAGATCTGTACCAGTCTGGGTATCAGAGTGAAACAAAAACTCAACATACAAAAAATTCAGAAACATTTTGTAAAGGGCTCATATACCTCAGAATGAATGTCCCTGTTTCACTAACCAGTACAACACACAGACACAAACACACACACCTGAGATCTTTTGTGTAATTTTATATTAAATTGCATTTCTAGTCTGCAATCTTATCTGTTGAAATTGTATTCTCCAAGGTGACAGCTTGAAGTGATGGAGGCATTAGGGACAAATCAGATCATGAGTTTAGAATCCTCCATAATAATATGATTGCAATTACAAGAAATGAAAACACTGCCTGCCAAGAGGACATAATGAGAACACACCAAGTCTAGGCAATGTCTTACTGCACAATGAAGCTGTGTGTGCCTTCACTTTGAAATTACACGCCTTCACAACTCTGGAAATTCATTGTATGTAATAAGTGAACAAAGCATTGATATTCTAATACAGATAGCAGAAATACACAAAGAGTGATTATCAGTTTTTGCTTAGTCAGTGATATACTGATATACATGGTATGGCCGGATAGTAACGAAAAAAAAAAAAAATCAGCAAGTCCACTTGCTCTTTCAACATTAGTAAACAGCCAGGTGAAGATGTTTCCAAACTTTCTCTCCTTCACTAAATCACATAATTACTGGCAGGAGTAATCAATTAAAGTTCAATGGATGGTTGCTTCTCTCAGACAGTGTCACAATATTTAGATGAAGGCTGTCAAAAAAATAAATATTTACAGGCAATTCCAAACTAAAGTCCCAAAAGACACACAGGTATCTCTATGTAATATTGTGAAAATGTCTGTAACAAAATCATCATTAAAAGAAAAAGAGCATGCAATACTTTCCAAAATGGAAGTACTCAAACACACAATTTGTAGAATATTTTCTATACTGACTGTCATGGAAAAGTCTGATGACGTAATGTCAATTATTTTCCAAACTATATCCTTCAAGCAATTTTTTGACATTTCTAATGAACAAAGTATAAATTTTATTAATATATCCTCATATTTGTGAGAAAGTAAAGTAGGGCAGAACTATATTCTCCGCAGTAAAGTGTTGAATTACACTCATCATGTGACTAGTCATTTTAACTTTAAGTTGGTAACTTTTATTTCACTTGATTGAAACCTAATGGTAAGGAAAACTGCATACATTTAAAAAGTATAATTAAATGTTTAAATATATGTATAATAGGTGATGTTTCCCACAGTCTCTCTAATGTGTATATCTTTCGCATAACAAAGTTACCTTTGAGGATATGAAAACACTTACATCTATTATCTTATCAATTTCAATCCTATTTGTGAAGCAATAACATTTAGCATAGTTCTCAGTATATCTCCAGATTCTCTTTAGCATGTATAAAAGAAAAATCAACTATTTTCATTAAAATCTCCCTATTTTCAAACCCCACACACTATCATTAAATTTTCTATTTGCCAGATTATTGTAGGTGCTAAGTCTGAATGTGATCATGCAGTAATTTTTCTGCATGAAATATTTCTCTTTATGATCTTCAGGTTAGTTCAAGCTGTAATGACTGGCAGGCATGGTATCCATTTTTGAGACTATACACTATTCCAGTCTATAATCAATGATCCTCTTCTTGTACACTGAAACACAGTTATGGAGCCAATGTTACTCTAAATGCTGAACTCTATACATTTTGTTACAAGGGGTTTTGTTGTCTCAAAGAATATCATACATATTGTCTTAAGCAGATTAACATATTGATTTTTTAGAAGAAGATCCCTGGAATATACTCTAGAATGACACATTCCATTCTTGTTTCTCGTTTGTTGTCTCTGTGTCTCTCTCTCCTTACTGGGAGATACAAGGGTGAGAAGAGTAACTCATGCTGTGCACAAGTAATATTTCTTCTTTTAGTGGGATGTCCTCTGGAACTAATCTATGTTAAAATTTTCTTCCTTTCATATTCTGACAGCTATTTTGCATGGTGACAAAAGTGGGCATACATGAGCAGGCAAACTGGCATGGCAAGCAGTTTGCCCAAAGTTAAAACAGTTAGAAAGGTTTCCAAAACCAGCACAAATTAGAACTACAAATGGAAGTGCTTTATCTTCAGCCAGGCACATGGTTGGTGGTTTGAAAATCTCTATCTTATCCTGTTGTTAAGGTCATGCAAGTTGGACTGTATGAACAGAGTGAAGAATTTCGTAAGGATCATCATCCTCAAAAAATTCAAAGCAAGCAAAAAAAAAATTTCATAGTGTTCCCTTTTCCAAATACTATGCATGTTATTGTCCTGATTCAGTTGTTTTGGAGAACCCAATTAATACAGCACACAAAAAAGAAATAGTAATTTAAGAATCATGTTCTATAGAGGACTTTAAGAAGACTTGATGCTATGAATCTAGGTACACTACTGGGATTAGAAAGAATATCATGATCAACTAAAAGGAAGTTGAAAATGAAATGTGTTGACAGTGCACAGAATACACTTAATTGAGCAAACATTATTCCAATACACTGAATGCTCTGAACATGTTCAACACATTTGCTTAGTGTGTGTTTGGAGACATATATATATATATATATATATATATATATATAATACAAATTTCACAGTAAAATCTCATGGACTTCATTGAATACAGTCCACTGTAATCACTAGTTGTTCAGCATCAGGGTCCTGTTGATGAAAAAGCAGTGATTCACGATTGCTGTCCTCCATCATGAGCAAGTGTTGTACCATACATCACTAGTGCACAAAAAGTATCAAAGAGAAAACCAAAGTAAGATTTCTACTAAATAATTTTTCTGTATTTTTCAGGAGATATTTTACAGGGCCTAGGAGATGTTAAAAAGTTACTGTTTATTGGAGATAAATCTGAAAATTCATATTTTGTTTTGAAAGAGAGTCTTACTCAATTCTTCAGGCCAGTTGTTGTAACAGTGCCTGTTAGTTCACCAAGTGCCAGAGAGTAAAGGAATGAACTACCACACCTCACTGGTGTTTATTTACCCAAGCTTTGAAATCTTGATCATCATGGTGTAAAAAAAAAAATCTAAAACTTAGATTGGCATAATGACACAAGTGTATTATGCCTGCATTAAAAAAGTTACAAACACTATTAAAAATTCACAAGACCTAGGGCAACTTACTAAGACCTGATTTCAAAAAATTTTAGAAAATTAAAAACTTAGAGCAAAATTCCAGAATTCAGTCCCTATAAAAATAAACAAATAAAAAACCAAGCATGCTGAGCATGGTGGTGTACACCTGTAGTCCCAGCTCTATGGAGGCTGAGGCAAAAGATTGCCATGAATGCGAAGCCAGCCTACACTACAAAGGAGATCCAGTCTGAAAAAATAAATTAATAAATTAATCATCAAGAACATCTATAAATCTTTAATACACTGGCGATATCCCCTGCCATTTCAACTATGTTGTCCACATAAATTTTAAACATTAAACCAAAGCCAGACAGTTTCCTCATGTCAGATTTTGCCTCAAAAATGATTCCATGAACTGACTAGTGGGCTATAGCAGAAGGCATAGTTTTCTATTATTAAATTCCCTTCCTGTCTTCAGCCTGTGACCTTTGCCCACATCACACAACAAGGAAGCACACAAGTCTGCCTTCATGCTTAGCCTAAGAACAATCTGACTTACAGAGATCTTTTATATTGTAGACACTATTATTGGCTAAACAAAAAATATTTTACAGCTAAACAATGATATGTGGCACAACTTTCATTTCAAGCTTCTACCCTACTACAGTACTCCTCTGAAAGTCTATCTCAAGCAGCAGTTTTGTATTTAAAGAAAAGTAACAATTACACAAAGAACTATAGCTCTTAATACAGAGATGACACCAGGGCTCCATTCTGCCTGTACACGTATCACACATATATGTCCACGTAAATGCCCCAATACAAGGTGTCTCTCAGTGAAGGTTTAATAGGCAGCCCCGTCTGGAAGTTGTCTCTGGCAGATATACTTCCCCTTCCCTTGCTAAGACTTTAACATCAACTACACTTTCCTCAGCATTCTAACTCTGTGGCAGATCTCACTTAAACTGTCTAATTGTAAGTGGAACCTTTTATAATAGCTAACATGGGTTTAGAAATGTAGGAAGGTAGTGGAAATTTAGAAGATGACTACTAAGATAAAAAAGCAAAAGTTTGAGGAGGAGTTGTGTGTATGAGACCCTGCATCACAGATATTTATAACCATCAGAACCTCCAGCTGTGCTGCAGACAAGAATGAAACCAGAGTCCTAGATCAAAAGCACCGCATTGACCTCCAGTTTACATTTGATCCTGAATGCCCTCCAGGCCACTGCTCTGCCCAGAATGGTGCAGATGAAGAGCAGTGGGTTTCTCAAGACAGCACTCAGGCTGGTGGTGTTGCTGTGGGCAAAAGGTACTGAGAACTCCAAACTGGCCTTGTTCTAGCAATGTGATAGGCAGATGAGTTAAATAGAGATATTCAAGGCAGTTAGTGAGGACTGGGGCGGGGGATAACAAACACCTTCCACTGTGGGCCTGATCTCAAAACAAAATACAAAAATAATACAAACACACACTAAGTATAAACATCAGGGATTGATATTCTACATAGGTACCCATAACCTTGAGGTAGCCAGAAGAAGCCACTTATCCAACTCCCCAGAGCAAAATCCCTGCTCCCACTTGCTATCTTCCCTATTGGGTCCCAATTTAATCAATTTTACCTGAACAACTAATTTATTATCTTATTGACTGAACATAATTCTGTCCCACCTCGTGCCTCTAAGCATTGCGAGTTCCCATTTCCCCCTTGGACTTGCCTCACCTCGTGCTTTTGCTCTATAAAAATCCCTACAAAAGTCACTATTCCCAGAAACCCATTTTCCACCTTTTCTCTCTGTATCTGTCTTTCAGACATGGTAGATACTGCAAGCCTGGGGCTACCTATGTCTAACATGACATTCATCCAACTCGGTACTGGGTCCAAAGAATTAACTTATCTATCCAAAAGTATCTCTTATGTTTCTTTGTCTATCATGATAAAATCTGTTTATGTTTGTTTGTTTTGCGGTACCGGGGATCGAACTCATGGCCTTGCGCTTGCCAGGCAGGCGCTTATGCCACTGAGCTAAATGCCCGGCCCTATCATGATAAAATCTTATCAGGACAGAAGTTTTAAATAAATACATATTCCCCTCTTAACTTCCAATGTTCCTAAAATTCATTCTTTGATTTTAGAGAACACTAACTCATACCGGACATCTAGTAAATTGTGAATTTCTTTCCCTTCTATCAGCAAGGGGAAAAAGAAACAGAGAATGACTCAGTGCGCATCTGACAGGAAATCAGGATCAGGAGCTAACACAGAGATGCAAGCCACCTGAGTTAGGGTTTTTTTCCCCGCTTTCGTATCAGGGTTCAAAGTCCCGAGGTTGTTCTTTTCAGGCAGGCGCTGTGCCTCTGAGTCATATCCCAGCCTCTAACGCACCCTAGTTAATTCTGACCAATTCTAATCCGACCTCTTCCAGATTCCAACCCATTTCAGAGCTCCCATCCCACAATGTCACCATTGCGCAGCTTGAATGTCTCGCAGGGTCTTTTCTATGCAGCATGTAGCTTGTAGAAGTCACAGAGAGCAGCACATCCAGCCGAGGTCCTCTGCACTACAACCTTGTGCCTCGCACTTTGGCGCCATGACACCGGAAGAGCCCTCCCCCTTTGCCTCCTCTGATTGGACGGTTTATACAGTTTGCTCCTTTTTCATGATTGACTTCCGCTCTGTTCACGCGCTGGGAGCCAAGTGGGAAAATTGAAACAAATTTTTACTTGCGAGAGTGGAGCCCAGGTGCAAGGTTCTAATGCAGGGATTAGTGGACCAGGTTCTCTTTTCAAACGTTAATCTCATCTCACCTGCCTAATAACACTTTAACTTTCATGCCGCTGAGCTAAAGCCCAAGCCCTTTATACAGACTCTTATAGAATAAAATCATGGCACCAGGCGTGGTGGCTCACGCCTGTAATCCCAGCACTCGGGAGGCTGAGGCAGGAGGATCGTTGTGAGTTCCAGACCAGCCTGGGCTACAAAATGAGCTCAAGGCCAGCCTGATCTGCATAGAGAGACCCTGTCTCAAAAAGACAAATAAATAGAAATAAAATCATGAGGTTAAATGGGTCCAAAGTGGGGAAAAATGGGAACAAACAAGGTGGGCATAAGGCGGGACAAAACTGTGATCAACCAATAAGATTAATGGCTCAGATAGAATTGATTAAATTAGGAAAAAATGGGGTAGTGGTTCTTTTAGTAAATGGGCATGCTTAACAGCAGTGGTGCTGGAGATTTGGTTCAGTGGTATAAGTGCCTGCCTGAGAAACAGCAGTGACTCTTCTTGTAGGGGTTGATACTGACCCCTGACTTCCTCAGAGTCATAGAGAATTATTTGGATTGTTGATCCTTAGGATGTCATTGTGTTTTATTTGCCTTTTATCTTGAGATCTGGCCCACAGTGGGAGGTGATTGTCTCTTCCAAGGCTGCAAGGTATCTGAACTTCTTTTCTTTTTCCTTTGAAGGATTAAGCCCTATTTGACTACCTATTATATTCCTAACTAACCCTGCTGTCTGTAACAGTTCCAGGACCAATAGTCTACTAAAGAAGCAATTCCTTTATGTCAGAAAACAACCTGAGTACAGGCCAGACCAGGACACAATATAACACAGGGGAAAAGGGTTGTTTGAGAGGTCAATAGCTGGGAATGACATAACTGGCTTTGTCCCAAAGATTTTTGCACTATTTCTTTCCATCTATTAATTTTCAGCTAATAAAATGAGTGTCTGCCCCATAAAAGGGAAACTAAAAATTAGGAATAAATCATAGAAACATTCTGCAAAAGAGCAAAAATGAAAAAAAAAAAAGCGAACATTTCAACTCTTCCACAAAAGCTTGCCAGGGTCAAAACCCACCCCATCCACTCTGGGATTCTTTTATTTTTTTTTTTATTTAAAGAGTGAGAAAAAAGGCAGAAACAATACAGAAATTCAAAAAAAAAGTAAGAAATCACTAGTTGATACATTACATATTTTCTTCTTAGATATAGTTGTTCAAGTTACAAAATTAAAGCATACAAAGTGGACATTCAAATAGTGAGGCTGCAAACAGTTCTGTTCAGCGATCCAACAAGAACTTAACAACATGGTTATCAATCCTACACACTTAAATATTCATGTATTTATATCCTTTAGAACACTTTTTTTTCCTCCTTTTGCTTTTTAAGTCCATTATCTGTTTAGTTATATCATGTTTCAGGTTTCCCAGTACCTTACTGATCTGTTTTGTTGTTGTTATTTACATTAAAAAATTTTAAATTTATTATTATTATTTATCTATTTATTTGTTTATTTATTTATTTTGAAGGTAGTAAAATATAGCAGAACAAGACAGGACAAAACCAATTGAGGCAGTGTAGTGAAATTGGTATAGAACTTCACAGCAGGTTAACGGGATAACAGCAATAGGTACAATAGTATAACTTGTTTTCTTCACAATAGTTGTCCCTTCAATCAGGTACAGCAAAATCAAAGGAAATACCGAAATTATAAAAACAGAATATTGACTAGAGCAATACTATTGATCAGAACAATACAAAACAGAGATAAAAATATTTGCTTTCAAAGAGATGGCAGAAGGAAATCCCCCTTATTTGCTATATTGCATATAGTCAAACTCCCAAGAGATGCTCAGATCTCTGGCTCTCACTTACTAGTGGGGGAGGGGAGGGTGAGTTGGATGTTTCATTCTTAGCCTGCTCACCAATAGGCTCACAGCCCCTTACTACAGCAGCAAGCTGGCTGTCTGTTTTCCCAGTGCCTCAAGTTCCAACATGGCAGGGATCTCAGGAAACGCTGACATGGTTGTCACCCTGGGGAGACTGCGGCTTGTGATGCAGGGTCTTACACCCACAACTCCTCCTCAAACTTGTGCTTTTTAATCTTTGTAGTGATCTTATAAATTTCCACTACCTTCCTACATTTCTAAACCCATGTTATATATTAAAAAAGGTCCTGAGATTTCAAAAATATGTGTTAATGTGCCCCAGTGGAGGAGCACCTACCAAACATCCAGTGAACTCCTGAGTTCCATACAGAACAATGCCAAAGAAATTTAAAATTTTGATTACGTAGCTGACACTTGCACTCACAGTTAGAAAGTTTAAGTGAGATATGCCACAGAATTAGAACACTGAGTAAACTGTAGTGTGTGTTAAATGCTTAGCAAAGGAGCAGGAAAGTATAGCTGCCAGAGACAACTTCCAGAAGGGGCTGCCTTAAACCCACACTGAGAGACATCTTGTATTGGGGCATTTATGTGGACATATGTATGGGATATGTGTACAAGAATGGAGCCTGGATGTCATCTCTGTATTAAGGGGTAGAGTTCTTGGCCTAATTGTTACTTTTCTTTAAATACAAAAGTGCTGCTTGAGTTAGACTTTCAAAGGAGTCCTGGAATAGGTAAAAGCCTGAAATGAAAGTTGTGCTACATATCAACTGTTAGCTATGAAGTGTTTTTCATTTAGTCAATAGTAGTGCCTAAAATATAAACGTGTTTAGTCAATAGTAGTGTCTAAAATATAAAATATTAAAGATGAAATTCAGATTGTTCTTAGGGTAAGCATGAAGGCAGACTTGTGTGCTTGCTTGTTCTGTGAGGTGAGCAAAGATCACAGGTTTGAAGAAAGGAAGGGAATTTAATAATAGGGAACTATGCCTTCTACCACTGGTCAGTTCATGGAGTCATTTTTTGAGGCAAAATCTGAAATTAGCAAACTGCCTTGTTTTAGGTTTAAAATGTATGTGGGCTCTGTACCTGAAGTGGAATGGCAGGGGGTATTGCCAGTATATCAAAGATTTACAGCTGTTCCTGTTGATTAAATTATTAATTTAATTTTTGAGACTGGATCTTCTTTGTAGTGTAGGCTGGCTTCAAATTCATGACAGTCTTTTTGCCTCAGGCTCCATAGAGCTGGGACTACAGATGCACACCACCCTGCTGAGCATGCCTTTTTTATTCACTTGCCTGCATAGGGACTGAATTCTGGAGTTTAGCTCTAAGTTTTTAATTTTCCAAAAATTTTTGAGATCAGGTCTTACTAAGTTGCCTGTTTTCCCAGCGCCCCAAGTTCCAACCTGGCACAGATCTCAGGAAACACTGACATGGTTGTCGACCTGGGGCATCTGCGGCTTGGGAGGCCACAACCACTTACCAGAGCGGAGAGCTGGCTCCCCACCCACTTCTGAACATAAGCATATTGCCAAGCATGAGGGTCAGAAGTGCAGCCCCTCTGCTCATCCACTGAACTATTTCCTAGCGATGAGCAGGAAAACATGAGGACTTTCCACTGTAATTTTTCTGTCCTCAGAAATTGAAATTTTGCCTCTTTCAGGACATTAATCTTTCTAGAAAGAACATATTGCTGGAGCCATGTAATAATTAGGTTAACTCATTTAGCTTAAGAGATGCATAGGATATTAAAAAAGCACACTTCTAGGTGAGTTTGGTGAATTAATGTGAATTAGATCTGATCCATAAAACCTGGTCCCTGGATCCTTTCTCTTTGGCTCCTTCTATAGTTTTGCTCCTGAGTCTCATAAAGTAGTTACCAGTTTTTTACTTCTATTTTCTATGATGTTTCTACATTGGAAACAGCCAAAAGCAAGGTACAACCTGAAACAATGAGACTAAATGAACCTATTTTTCTTAAATTCTGTGTCTCACTTAGTTCATCCCTGTAGCTAAGTAACTAAGTACCTAAATAAATACATAAAAACCTAATAAAATTCAGTTAGGTGTCTCTCCTAAATAAACTTCCGAATGTGTCAATTACTTGGACCACTTATTTGAGTGACTGATGTCTTCTAATGTATCCTATATATGAAGGAGCAGGTCACTGGAGGTGTGCTCTACCAAAGTGGGTACTATTCGTAATGCTGTGCTTGTTTCTGCTTCCTGGTTGCTATGATTTGACCAGGTTTCTTCTAGCACACCATTCTTTAATTCCAATTTTAGGTGACCCAATTTTATTACAGTTCAAATATTTGTAATTATTTCAATCTTTCTTTTTTTCCCCATTTCTTTTTGATATTTGGGACATAGACACAGACACCATTAGGTTTCCTTGTATCCTACTTTGTAGATTCTTCTACACAATATTTAGGAGTAAAAAAATTGCAAAACATTGAAATGTACAATGATACTAGTAAACAGAATTGTAGAAGATGATCTAAATACAGAATGAATAACTACCCTTGCATGTGATGATATATGAAATAATATGGAGATAATATAGCAGCCATTGTTCATCTTTGGTTATATGGTTCAGAATGTCTTGGAATACTTCCATTCTCTCGAGTTCTTTATTCTACTTTGTTATATTTGACATTGTTGTGTGTAAAGCTAAGCTCAAGTATTTCAAAGAAAGAGACATTATGATAGCTATTGTTAATATCAAATTGTCTTGTTGTGAAGTGCTGTGTTGCTTACATTTTTCTGTTCTGATCTGCTTAGATATGTCCTCTTTTGTTTTATTCTCTTTAAAATAAAAAAAGAAATAATATGAATTCTTCAATTTATATCTTCAGCACAGCTATTTTTAAGAGAACAAGACACTATGGTAGCCAGTGTTGATTTTCCTATTGTCTGGTTTTGAAGGCCTGTAATACATTCACTCTTTTGTTTTGATCAGTTTTATACTGTTTTTGTTTGAATTAATTGTGTGTGAAGATATAGACAACTATTGCAAAAAAACAAGTGACATTATGGTAGCACTGTTGATCTCCTGTTGTCTTGCTTCAAAATCCTGTGTCATTTGCATTGTTTTCTTCCAACCTGCTTTATTCTGTTTTATTGTTTTGTTTTAATCTCTTTAAAATAAAAAAATCTTCAATATAATTGCATTTCTAATATCAGTGAATCCATCAAGAATTGGACAAAACTTCTTCTAAATTCCTAGTGATAAACAGAGGTTAATACTGTATTATAGAAATTTTAGAAAAAAGATGTAAAGAGAGGAGAAATTCCCTCTGCCTAATTCATCGGTCACATTAAGAATAAATCACTTAAATTGTAACCTGGAGCAACAGGCACATACATTAAACTTATGAGGAGACTAGCGAAATACTTCAGTTGTATTCAAAACTATGGCTTGATAAGACTGCCAACACAAATGCAAAAAAAAAAAAAAAAACAAAGGCCACTAATTATTTCATTATGGGAAAAAAGACCAACTTATTTTTAGGCCAAGTGCATGTCATTTCTAATGAACAAACAAGGAAATGTTCAATGCAGGCAGATTCAGGACAAAATATGAAGTACAGATCCACTAGCTGTACAAAATGTATGGGGGAAACAATTTTCTAATCTAGGATTGAGCAAAATTTCAAATATATGATTGCAAATCTATAAAAGATAAAGGGATTTTAAATATGTACATATGTGTGTGTGTGTGTGTGTGTATAAACATACATGCATAGGCTTATGCACACCAAACAACATAATTATTTAAATTTGCTTCAGTTGGAAAAGTATCCTTGAGTAAGGATGGAATATCTAGAGCAAGCCAAAAATATCACTCTTATCAAAAATAAAAGTCTTTAGCACAAAAATGAATACAAGATATGATCCAATTATTTAGGAATATTTAAACATGAAAATAACAGAAACAAAATTAAAGAAGACAGGCAAATGAAAATGAGCAATGGAATTTAACTTTCTGTTTAGGAAGTTCATGAAGTTAGAAAATGGCAAGTGTTTCCTAGCCTAGAAATATACATTATCACACACTACTAACAGAAGGTGGAAGGTGTAAATCAAGAATAGCATGGTGGGTGCAGTATCACGCAACTGTAATCTGAGCTGTTTAGAGAGCTGGTGCATGAGGATCTCATGTCACAGTACAGTCTGAGCAAAGTAGTGACACCTTGTTTTGAAAAAACTAAACACATACTTTTCACATCTTCAATTGCATTCAGATCCTCAAGACCAGTAAAATACTCGAAGCTATCTCTAAAATTGTCTCAAATCATCTGTATCACCCAAACAAGATGCCTGCAGAATTTGTTTGAGTGAAAGAACTAGAAAAGGCTGCTTTCCCATTGCTGGGGAAAATGAATATTAGATGTTGTGAAGACAAGTAGTGACCCTGACAGGAGTGAGGCATACACACAGTAATTCACATACAGTGATAAATGATGATATTTGAATTGAGGTGAACTCTTAACTACTTCAATTTTGGTAGATTAAAAATTTGAAACTGGATTTCTCAGTAAAAGTCATGTATAGTGCTCTGAATATTCTAGGTTCAGTAGGCAACATGATAAATATGTACATGAAGCAATATATCTGACAGTGCTGAGGAGGGACTGAGAGAAGACTGAAGACTCACATGCTACAGTGTTCCTAGTGGCATGGGGGCAAATATTTTCTTTGGATAGAGTTATCTCATCTATTTTGCAATACTGAGTATCATACATAACCCCACCACCACCACAAGATGCTATAGGGAACCAGGCCAAGAGTCCCAATTGTCAATATCAGGAACCAGGCCCCTATTCTTAATTGTTAGTCTCAAGAATTTGGTGAGGTTAACTTAAAAAAGATAAGTATAATATTCCACCAATATCTGGGAAGTCAATATCTCTGGATTCTACCTCCTCACTCCTATAACATCCACTCTATTTGGTGTACCTAGTCATAGGTGGGGCTCATACAGGAATGCAATTCAACATAAAACTCAGACTCAAGAAGGTATAGATGATTATACTTAGCAGTATCTTAACCTTAAGTATAATCCTGAGATGACTCATGAAGGTGTAGATAAGTTTATGCTCAGAAGAGTCAATGGGAAGTCTCAGATGGACAGTACCAATAATCTCAATTCTTCCATTTATTCCATAGCAAAATTTATAAAATTAGCCATTCTGAACTTGTGATCTCCAACAAGATCCTAGTCAAATTCACTCATATTCTGACATGGCAGCAAAAAACATTGAAACAATTCACATGTTTTGTAAGACTGTGACTAGTCACTGAGGTAAACTGACTTAGCAATGTTTTTAGACAACTAATCTGTCTGTATGACAAGCTTTTGAAAGGGGATAACTAACCCACCTGAGATCTTCCTACCTGGGAGATGCTTCTACATTTCTGTCTCTACAACTGAATCACAAGGTGTGGGAGTCTGTCACCTTGTCTTGCACCCTCTTTTTCATAGCTCCTCACAATCTGGGCTGCCCTATATTAGCAAGGCAAAAGTGCTTCACAGAATAATTCTAAATGTTGAGACTGGCTGCAAGGTGTGCAGGAATTTCTAAGTGGTTTCTTAAACTGAATTCTTATTCTTTATTCCTTTTGTGCTTTTCTGTATAAGCCATTGCCATTGTTTTTTACCAAGAGGCCAACAGGGAAGGGTTCTCCTCAGGCTATGGTAAATGCGAGAGGTATATAAGGAGATTCCAGATACCACAGTCTCTAAGCATTATATAACACACTGAAAAGCTTTGTGCACAACACTTTACTGTACTGTCTTAGATACTGTGATCTCATTGCTGGGACAAAATCTCATTGCTGATGAGCAAAATTAAAGAAGGAAAGGTTTATTTAGCTCAGAGTTTGTGGAGATTTCAGGCCATAATCAATTGGCTCTAATGCAGGATGGAATGGCACAGGGGAAACTGCTCAAGTTGGCAGAAGACAGCAAAAGCAATAAGAGCAAACTGTGTGTTTGGGGGATTCAAACTTCATTTCCTCCCTTATATGGGAAGCAGGCCATCCCTTCCTATGGTGAGAGTAACATGCACACAATGTGCATGCCCTCCTGTTGCACACAATGAGGATACTTACAAACTATGGACCCAAGCTCCCTGCTGAGTGGCTTAGTTAAACTTATAAACTTTTCAAGTTGACACAATGTATCAACAATTACAGCAATTTTCCAACATAATATCGTAGGCCAGAATTGTAATACACAACCATGGTTTAGCACAGAGCCTAGTCCTAGTACTATACATATTACTGCAAATGCAGATGACTGTTCAAAGCATGGGCTGTGGTCTTCCATCATACGTCACCTTCCTAGTGTTCTGAAGGAGTGGTGCAGCAAATCATCCAATTAACAATAATAAATATGCTTTCTCCAAGTAGCTTATGATGAGAAGGAATGGTATTTTCTGATACTGAGGAAATTAAGATCATCTGAGAATCTCCATTTAAAACTCAAGGGGAAAGAAATACATTTTAAAAACTGTAACCTACAAATAATTAATTTCAAATTTATAAATTTTCCAAATACAGAAAAATCTAAGATTGTCTATCAGGATTGCCCTCATGCATCCTCAATGGACACAAATTTACAAATTTCTTGACATGCAAACCAATATTGAGATTGAGTTTGTGAACTTTGAGTATAGGAGTCATTATAAAAGCCTCACCCTACCTTGGCTTGGTGATCCACAACTTTTGGTCTCATCAATCTGAGAGGCAGAGGCAAGAGGTTCTCAATTTCAGTCTCAGCCTGGGCAACATAGTGAGACCCAGTGTTAACATTTAAAATAACCAAAGTGAATGTCCCAGTTTCAGTCCCCAGTACAAGAAATACACAGGATTTCAGAATAAGAGAACAGGAAATAAACAGCAGTTATCCTAATGTCTCTTGTTTTCTTCAAAATAGTTGTGCATATCTTCACACTCAATAAATTCAAACAAAACAAAATAGTATAAAACTGATCAAAAACAAGAATGAAATCATTATAGGCCTTCAACACCAGACAATAGAAAAAATCAACAATGGCTACTGTAATGTCTCTTGTTCTCTTCAAAATAGCTGTTCATACGCTCACATATATTGAAATCAAATAATAGAAAACACAATAAAACAAATCACAAGAAAGAATAAAAGCATTTTAGTACTTCAAACAAGATGATAAGAAATCAGCAGTGGCTACCATAATGTCTAATTTTCTTCAAAATTACTATTCATACCATCACTTATAATAAAATCAGTTTTTGTAAACACATTAGGAGAAATTCTAGGCATCTTTAAACCTATATATGTACATCTATCCTCTCTGTATTAGAGGGAAAAACAAAACATAACAGAAAGTACAAAGACAAACATGAAATAAAAGACAAATAAATAAATAAATAACAATAAGAAAGAGCCCAAAGCAATAACAATATATTCTTTCAAAACAAGGTGGAAAGAACTTGTAACACAAGTTATTTTGCATAGTTAGCTTCAAATGTGTTACTCAGATCACAAAACGTATACATCAAAAAGTGATCTAATCCTATGAATGTTACCTGTTTAGTTCCAACAATTAATAAAACTATAAGTACAATCATCTTAGCCATCTTAAGTATATATATATATATTAAAGTTTATATCTTCTTTCTTTCGCTTGCATTCTTTTTGCCTTTTCCCTGAGTTATTTTCCCCCTTGAGAAGTTTCTTACACTTTTGCAATATTTATTGAGATTTTTTTATTTAGTGAAAAAAGCAAAACAGAAAAAGTTTAGAATTAATACAGAATTTCACACAGACACACACCCACAAACAGTAAGAAATCACTAGTTGATAAATTACACATTGCTATTTTAGAAGCAGTAGTTCAATTTATGAAATCAAAGCAGAAAATAAAAAGTGGACAGAAAATCAAACAATGGCAGTATAAGCTATTCTATTTGATGAACAAACAAAAACTTAGAATTATGGTTATCTATCTTTCACATTTAAACATATATATAGTTATAGCCTTTGGAAAACTTCTTTCCCTTTCATTATTACAGCATCTACATTTTGGTTGGTATTACTCTTTCAGCTTTTTATTATTATTTTTATACTAGACATATAATGCATTTACAAATGTGAGTCTGATTTCTTTCACTTATATGGATAGTATCAAGTTGCCTCCATTTACCTAGAAAAGCCTCAAGATCATCCTTTTTATAGCTGAATAAAATTGCATTGCATAAAATTACTAAATCCTTTTCATCCATTCTGCAGTGATGCCCATTTTTGAAGAAGGTCTTTGAATTTGAGGGCCTCATGTTTTTTTTTTTTTATTCTTTGTGTTCTGGATAAAAGTTTTTTGTCTGAGGTACTGCTGGCTGAAATTCTTTCCCATCCTGTGGAATTTCTTTTCATTTTGTTGGTGATTTCTTTTGAAGTGCAATGACTTTTTAATAATATGAGATCTGAGTTGTTGATCCTTTGAAGTATTTCCTGTGTGGTTTTCATTTTGATCATGAATTGTTTGCCTGCCCCTACGTCACCAAGATTTTTACCTACCTCGTATTCCAGTAAATTTAATTTTTCTGTGTTAATATTTAGATTTGTGATCCAGTTTGACTTTAGTTTATTGCATAGTGATAGACACGTTTCTAGTTTCAGTCTTCAGCATGTGGAAAGCCAATTTTTCCAACACCATTTATTAAAGAGGCTAACCTCCTTCCTATGTAAACATGTTTATGCCCTTTGTCAAATATAAGGTGGCTGAGTGTCTTTGTAGATGTGTTTGCATCTTCTAATCTGTTCAGCTGACCTCGGGTCTATTTCTTTGCCAATATGATACTAATTTTATCAGTATAGCTTTATAGTGTACTTCCAAGACAGGAATTGAGATGCCCCCTGCCTTGCCTTTCCTGCCCCAAATTGCCTTTCCTATTCTACGTTTCTTGTGTTTCCAAATGAATTTTAGGAATTTTTTCTTTAGATCTCTAAGGCATGTTAATGGTATTTTGATTGAGATTGCATTAAAGTCATATAACAGTTTTGGGAGCATGGTTATTTTCACAATGTTGATTCTTCCTAACCAAGAGCAAGCAATATTCTTCCATTTTCTAATATCTTCTTAAATCTCTAAAACCAAGCCAGCCACGATGTCCCCACTGCACATCACAACACCACTGCTGCAGCTGCCAAGAAAGAATTCTGCCCTTCCAGACTCCTCCTCAATGACACAGAGAGAACCACTGCTGCAGTCTCTGCAATTAGAGTACAGACATCACGACTGGAACTGCCACTGCCACCCCTCCTCCCAGAATCTGTAATTCCACTGTTGTCACATAAAAAGTTGTGTCTCAGGGCTGACATTAATTTTCACCTGCTCCAACTAGAGTATCCTCTAGAGTTCCCTCTGACTTATAAGTTATTCTTGATTTCATGGGACTCATGCCATCTGACCAAGCCTGTGCTGCAAAATTTCTCCCATTGTCTGGCTGACTAGATTAGCCACCCTTCCCATACATTACCCAGGTTATGTCACCTTCAGCCCACCTGGACTCTCTGGCTGCTACTGCATACTCCACAACTCCAATGGCTAAAAATACAGCCACACCTTCTAAACCTTACACTAATTCTTTATCAGAGAGCCCTATTGATATTGCCTCAACATTTCCACTCAGCTCAAACCCCCAGGTCATCTCCAACTGCCAATTTGTGTCTACACTGCAGCCAAGCAAGGTGCATTCACCCAAACCCTCCTCTTGATTTATCAACAGCCATTACACTGAATGGGCCTCATGAATTGGAAACACCATGCCATGTGCTTACTGGACTTGACTGACCTCCTTACATCCTTCTTCCAGAGCCACCTGTCAAGATGGAATGACTGTCAGCAAATTCTTCTGACCACCTTTAATACTGAACAACATCTCCACATTTTAAACATGATCCAAGCCTGACTGAAATCAAAAGACTCCCCCAACAAAAGTCCTCACCACTGTGCTTGATCCTGATACTTGAATGAATATCATCTTCCCCTGAGCATGTCCACATGGAGACTGCAATATAATACCAGGTCATGAGATACTGGACCAAAACTGTACTACTCTTCTGGTAGGGCTCGATGTAGCAATTTAAAAAATATAAAAAACATGTCAAAACTTATAGAAGTTATTTAAGTGCCCATGAAAACTTTGAAAAATTTATGAGAGACTGTGTGGCCTACAAGAGTCTATACCCTTTTGATGCAGAGGCACTTCAAAATCAGAAAATGGTGAATGTTACCTTCATTGCCCTATCTTCCTATGGTATTGAGGGAAAAATCCAGAAGGTTCATGACATTTCTGGTATGAGCACTACCTAGTTACTTCAAAATGATCAAAAATTGGTTTAACATTCAGATGTAACAGCCTGTTGCTCCTATGTTCTCCTTGTGAGTCTAAGTTATCATTGCCACAGGAATTATTTCAGAAAAGAAGTTCTGCCAGAACAGGTCATGTGAGATTGGTGGACACTTTACCAAACAGGAATTCCTGAGCATGCCTGAGTACTCTATTCCAGTCCTGGGATAACACCTCCTCTCCAAACTTGGAGCGACCACTTATTTTGCTCTAAATTCATCAGCTTCCCCCATGTTCAAGCCTACTGCTACAAGCATGATGTTGACCCTGACTATGGTGAGAGAAAAAGTGGTTTTTGTTTCAGCCTGAAATGGCTGCCAATCATGACCCAGAAGCTTTTAGACTTGTTTACAGAGGTATGGGTTAAGGAGTCATTTCCAGAGAGTGCAACCAATCATGACCTCTTGCTGATTGATCTCTGTTCCAGTGCAATCCCTGTTGTTTTTAGCTATACATTGTGTCAAGAGAAGTTCAACTTGGCATGCAGCCCCACACCTTTCACCTGAAGCAGTTCACAAAGTTAGTAAACTGCCAATCCTCTTGGGACACTCCACTACTCCTGTTGGAAAAGCCAAAGGAGGAATACGACCAGTGCCAGATCTCTGCATTATCAATGTGGTCACCACAAATCTTCACTCAACACTCCCAAAACTTCATACCGTCCTGGGACTTCTTTCTCCTAATGTTGCCACATTTACCTTTAAAGTCTTGAAAAATACTTTCTTCAGTTTATAATCTGCACCTGTCTGTCAGCCCATATTTGCCTTTGAATGCGAGGACTCAGATATGGAATGAAAATGCCAACCTTCCTGGACTTGTTTACAAGAATATAGGAACTAGTGCACACATTTTGGGGAAGTACTGGCTGATGATTTGGCTCAGTTTCAACATGGGGACTTCAACTATACCCTTATACAGCACATCTCAGTCTGTAGTTGAAGCAAGACAGATTGCTGGAAGGAAACTCAGGCCATTCTCCATTATCTACTGGGCACTGCCTATAAAATCTCCTGAAAAAGGAACAACTATGTGGACAAAAGCTACGTTATTTAGGGTTTGACATAGAGAAATGTCTCAGGCAATTGGGCTTCAGGAGAAAGGAAGTCATCTGCTCTATTCAAGGTCATGAAAATAAAGACAGCTTACAGAATCCCTGAGTGCCTCAGGCTTCTGTCCAATTTGGATACCAGGGTTTTCCAAAAAAGTCTAACCTCTATATAATGTGATGACAGGAAAAGAAAATGAAACACAATGACTAAACTTGTATGTAGAACAGAATTAGTCCTTCTTGACCATTAAGAGGACACTCTTGGTTGCCCTGGCATTGTTTATCCCAGTTGTGACAAGACCATTCAATTATTGTTGAATGGAACCATGTTGCTTTAGGTATCCTCACTCAGAAAGTCAGCCTTGGGGAAGACCCATCACATACTTGTCAAAAGCCTACAGCCTGCAGCAAAACCTGGCCTTCTTGCCCAAAAGCAATGGTAGCTACCATGCTCCTGGCTACAGAAGCCAACAAACTGACTCTGAGACAAAACCCAACTTTCCAGTTCACACAGGCTGTTAAAGCTAACAAATAGGCAGGTACACTGCTGTATTCGAACAGCTGCTTTACCCAATACCAGAGGTTTCTTGCAGAAAATCCTCAAGATACTTATTATCTGGTCAAGCCCCTAACTCCAACCACCTTCTAACCCACTGGACTTGATTCTCCAGACCATGACTGTCTCACTTTGACCAAAGTACTATTTACTAGCCACCCAAATTAGCAAATGTAAACCTTTTCTGATACTGAGTGCACCATGTCCACAGGGGGAAGCATCAACATTAAAGACAGAAAATGCCAGACTAGATATGCTGTTGATACTATAGAGGAAGTACTCCTAATCGGGCTTACCCACAAAAACTGGTTTATTCTGTAGGATGAAATGTGGGCCCTAGTGCAATTTCTCAGTGGGAAAAGGGAAAAAAGTAGACATATACACTGACTCAAAGTACGCTTTTGCAACCATTCATGTCCATGGAATACTTTACAAGGAGTGTGAACTCACAGCAGAAAGGAAGCAAACTAAAAACAAAGATGAAATTACTCAACAGCTGATTACAGTTTGGAAACTTAAGAAGGTCATCATTATCCATTGTAAAAAGTGCCAAAACTAAAGGACATCATCACTCTTGGAAATCACAAAACAGATGAGGCTGTGAAATGGGCAATAGAAGGCTTCACTGGGTAACAAATGACTTAGTACATAATCTGGATTATAAACAGGAAATACCCATAAACTCTTATTCTCTGCAGTGAGCCTTTCAGATACTTAAAGGAAAACCTTAAGTAGGCACAAGAGAAAGGGGCCTATGTTGACCCAAAGGTCCTTGGACTTTACTGGATGATCAGATGATAGTTCCACAGAACATGAGCTATGCCTGGGTAAAGCACCATTACTCATGGAAGAAAAACAGATATGAGTCAGCTTCTAAGCTGCAACTATTTCATTCCAAAATTAGCCTCAACCTGTGCCTCTATTTGTCAGAGATGTCAAATAGGAGCAAGGACTGAACCGTCATCTGAGCCTAAACCTCTAGCTGATATCCAACAATCTGGACATTCCCCTTTTGAAGAATTACAAATAGAGTTTACAAAAGTGGAGCCATGTAGAAGTTACAAATATATCCTGGTACTTTCCTATGTTTAATCTGCGTTGCCAAAGGCAATTTTCTCTAAAGGAGAAACAGCCACTGAAGCCACAGAGTCTTGCTAAGAGAGATTGTCCCCAGATATGGGATGATCCTAATCATAGGCAGTGGTAATGGGCCTGCATTTGTAGCGGTGACAACCCAGAAGCTGAATAAAGAATTAAAAATCACATGAAAATTACAAACTTTCAGGCCACAATGCTCTGGAAAATTGAAAAGGATGAATATGACTGTAAAATCAATGTTCATTGAGTACTATGAACTGCCTTTCCTAAGGTTAAAATGACTTCCACTTTTAACCTGTGCCTGTTCTTACTCAGGCTGCTGGGCACTCATGTTTTCCAAGCAGACTGAGGACACTGGGAGTTCCAAACCTGACTTTAAGGCATTAACCCCTTAGTGCCTTAAACTACTGCATTGGACCAGATGGATCCCCTCTCAATTTAAAGTGTATCTTTATTTTGATGTATGCCCAATTCAAACCAACAACCCAGGTCAGGATACTCATGACTATTTTATTTTACAGAATTGGAGCTTTAAAATGGGGAAGAGAGTATTGAGGCAATAACAAATATGACTATCTTGATTGGTGCCCAGAAAACAGCTGTGCAAGACCAAAACTGATGTTACATTCTGCCCTACATGACACTGTACAGTGTGTGACTTTCTGAATACCATTCTGACTCATCTCCCATCTGATCCAAAGTCCTAACAAGAAGCCTTTAATCTCATAAAACATACCAATTATGCACCCCACTCATCACAAATGGACATCTCCTGGCCAGGTGACTGTCTGGGTAGATGGGAAGAGATTGGATCTATATACTGTCTTGATACTCATGAAAGTTATGTTTTCCCTACTCTGCATCAAAATCTTTACCCTGAAACCACCATTTTTCTCATTGGCACCTGCACCTGCAAGTAATGACACAGGGACCCCAACACCTGCCCTTTTTCATCTGATTAATGGTATCCATCATATCTTCCAAGATCCAAAGTTAAATGATTTCTGACCCTGGTTACCCCTTGCAGGCCTCTCTTACCTTGGCTTAGACCTGACCCTAAGTAGCACTAATTTGAATTCTACATCCATCCCTGGACCCTTACTCAAGACTCACCAAATGGAAAAATGGGAATGCCACAAGCATCCTTGGTTTTTCTGTGAAACCAAACATCTCAGCTGACTGACTTTAAATTGCACCAATATTAACTACACTGCAATACCTGGACCATTACTCAAGACCCACCTGAGATATATGAGAATGCCACATGTCTTCTGGGTTCCTCTGTAAAAGCAAACATCTCAGGTCCTCGTGTTGTATATTTCTACCTCAGGTGCCCCTCACGGAACTTTCTTTATTTGCTCTGATGGGGGTCATTGGGTGTTTTCAAGTGCAAAATTGAGTCTCTGCTCTCATGCCTGACTTTCTATCTACTCAAGTCAACAGAGTCCTGGATATGCTCCCAAGCCCAGCCAACAGTGTGACCTGCTAGTGTTGTGGCAAAATTATAATGTAAAAACACATTTATAAAATAGTAAATTTATAGATATTTCATGATCATTTAGCAGTCTCTCATCAACTTTCTTCTCTGTTGTTTCTGCAGAATCCATTTGACCTACCAGTGTCTAGAGCTCAGCTGCACGCCTCTAATGAGCACTAGGTCAGACAAAGAAACAACAAAAAGCCTACAACCACTGACCCAGGGAATATAAGTCCAGGGGAGATAAATACAGAGGACATCGAGGGCAGCAAACATACAATATCAGACACTGCCTCATTGGAAATAAAGAAATATTTCCATGACCTCATTGAATGAATTTAAATCTGAAATTCTAACTCAGGTGAAGCAAGATATAAAAAGATTAATCAATGAAATGCTGGGCACTCCTCAAGAAGACACAAATGTAAGAATGGAGGAACCCAGAGAAAGGAGAGAAGCCTTTGATGAAGAATATAAACAAAATCTAGAATACACAAAACAGATCCAAAGAGAATATCAGGAAATTAAAAACTCCATTGAAAGCTAGCAAAACTTTTTAACAGAAACTAAAGACAGACTTTCAAAACTTGAAGATAGATTAGCAATGCATGATTGCGAAAGGAAGGATCTCTTAAAAATGACAAGGCACCAGAAAGTAACGATACAAAGGCTAGAAGATAACTTAAGAATAAAAAATGTGAATGAAGAAGCAGGGACAAATACAAATGAAATAAAAAGGCTATTCACAGAAATAATTAAGGAAAACTTCCCAAGCACAGGAAACAGGAGTGATGTTCAGACATATGAGGCATATAGAACTCCAGCCAGCTACAACCAAAAAAGATCTACACCCAGACATATAATGATCAGGATCCCAGAAATCCATCACAGGAACAGAGAAAAGAAACAGATTACCTATAAAGTAAAGCTCATCAAAATCACAGCAGACTTCTTGATGCAAACTATCAAATCAAGAAGAGCTTGGAGAGAAATATTCCAAGCTCTGAAAGAAAGTAACCTCCAACCCAGATTGATACACCCTGCAAAACTGTCTCTCAAAATTAATGGAAAGACAAGGTATTTCCATGACAAAGAGTAACTGGAGGAGTTTGTGACCACCAATCCAACCCTGCAAAGAATACTGAAGGATATTCTAGAGAGAGAGAAAGAGAAGAAAATTACCAGGATTCCAGGATCAATGGCATAAAGGCCTCAATGAAAGGGGCAGACAGTAGAATGAAGGAGAAAAGTAAACAACAAAGACAGAAAAATAGCATAGCAGAGATGAGGCAGAGAAGACTGGCTATATTGCTGTTTTGTCTTGACTGATTTTATTCAAATCTGGTATGCTTGAGGGTGTCAAATCTGGGAGTAAGGGCAACTTCCCTGGGGATGGCAGTATTCAATAGGATATCCATTCTGGTTTGATTACTAACTGCCTTTGAAGTCCTATAATGTCTCCAATGTTTGGTTTTTATTAATAGTGCTAGGTACTGCTAAGTTTAATTATACTATGTCTGATGATAAAGACAATTTTATTGAAAATAACAGGAGACATCATGGTAACTACTGTAGATCACCTAGTATTGTGATTTTATCTGTCCTTTTCATTTTGTGTTTCTCTAGGAATTTGTATTGTTGACTTGTTTTGATTTGTTTTTCCCTCTTATGCAGAAAGGCTAGGTGTACATGTAGACACTTATACATGTGTAGAACTTCTAAACAGTTTACAAGAATTGATTATAGTTATTGTAAAAAAAAGAGAGGAAAAGAAAGCATTCTAAAGGATATAACTGCATGTACATAGATTGATAACCATATTACTAAGTTTTTGTTGGATAGATGAACACAACTGATTGCAGTCTCACTGTTTAAATGTCCACTTTGTAGGTTTTACTTTTGTAAGTTGAACAACTACTTCTAAGAGGAAAATATGTAATTATCAACTAGTGATTTCTTACTGGTTTTTTTGAAATTATGTATTATTTCTACCCTCTTTCTGTTTCAGTTTTTTCTTTAAATAAATAAAAAAGAACCAATAAATCAGTTGCTTCCAGGTAGGCAGACAAACTCCTACTGAAGGAGTACCCTGGGAAATTGGGAGCCATACGTGAGCCACATAGAGAGCTGGAGCTCTAGTAGGACCAATAACAGGCCTCCTCCTCATACTCTTAATAGAACATTAGTTATAAAATTGGCTCACCTCCTTTGTTACAAAGTGAAAGCATATTAGTCTCCATGTGATCATGAGGCCTGGTATGTGTTATACAGCCTTTCATGGCAATATCTCTGAAATTATTTTTCTGATTAACTGAAAGTGGAGGAAAGGAAGGAGAATTTAAATTTCAAATAAAACTGAACCAAGACACCCTGCCAAAACCCAGCAGTCATGTTTGGGCAACATTGATAACAGAAGATTCCTTTCTTTGTGTAACTTTTGTTTTACTGCATTGTGTGGCTGATGGCCTTATAAAGTGACTTGAGGTGCCCTTATTCTCTTTGTGTAACTGATAGCCCTATAATGTAACTTGAGTTCTTCAGATTCCTTCAGTAACCCATGATAGACACCCAAACCTTCAATGATACATGCAAAATCTGCCTATGTACCTCCCTGATTGCTTCACATTTAAAATCTCCAAAACAGAGACCCCTGTGTGTAATAAACTGCCTTCTACATGTACTTGTTTCTGCTTTAACATATTTGTTCTGTTTTCCCTAACATTTTCATTGTTTCTGCTTGCCATAGCAGATTCATTAGAAGAACTTGATCCAAAAAGGACTATATGATATATATTGAGGCCATAACTATTCTCAGTGGGCCTTAAATGAAACCATAGCTGATCTCTTTCTTCTAAATGAAGAAACAAAAATCATTATCCTGGGAGTTTTGCCCTTGATTGTCAATATGAATTTGAGTACATGTCCCCACTAGTACTCATGCAACTGCCTAAACATTAGACTACCTTTAAATTTCTTCTGCCCAGTTAATTACTCAGCTGCCCATAGTGTCAGTTTCAGGCAAAGTTTCTGAACATGAGCAAAACACAGACAAATACTCAGACAAAGTATAATATACTTTGTTTGCTATCAAACAGACTCAGTAGCCAATGAAGTCCTTCTTTCCAGCAGAAATCTCTCAAGGCTGGTCTTCAGCAGCAGGATTTCTATCAGCATTCTGGTATCCTTAGTTTTGAATAGATTCTCCCATACTAAATAATCAAAGGCCTCCATCTGCGCTTTATCATCTGGCAACTCTGAACCTATCCAAATTGTAAATACAAGTCATTCTCAAAGACTCCTAAACAATATGATTAGCTACAGTCATAGCAACTACCTCACTTCTTTGTAACCAAAATCTTTTAACTCAGTTACATTTCTGTAATTGCTGAGAAAAAATGTTCAACAATCAAAGTTAACTGGGTAAAGATTTGGGCTAGGGGCTTAGCTTAGTGGCACCAGCACCTGCCTGGCATGTGTGAGGTTTTAAGCTTGATCCTCAGCACTGAAAAAAAGATAAGGAACAAGAAATCAAGGTCATTGCAAGTTGCTTAGTGGCCCCATATCTCAAATAGACATAAATAAATAAATAAGGAAAGTTTTATTTACCTCGCAGTTTGCAGAGGTTTCACCCCATGATTTCCTGGCTCTAAGGGATGGTAGCTTGGCAGAGAACAGAGCTTTATGGTTGCAGAAAATACCAACAACAACAAGAAAGGAGGAAGAAACCAGTCTCATTCTTCTCCTTTAATCTTATCCAGACCATAGGGATTAGGGCACTGCCAATCCAATCAGTGAACTCATAGAGCAATTACACACACTTTATCCCATAACATGTAATCTCATCATTGAGCCATGAGTCAATAACAAAATTCTGAAAACTCCCAATATAAAATTGCATATGAGGTTTTGGGAGGATATTGAAACACAGACCATAACACAGAGAAAAACCTAGATTTCATAAAATGATTCATTTTTCAGAATTTTCTACATTGATCCTGTCATTAATATTAAACACAGCAAGGACCTATAATGGTTATACATACTACCCTGGCCTACACAGCTCCCTGTGACCCCCCAAGGACCATGTGTGACTGCACATGGCATGCAGCACATATGGGAAGGCATTGAATCAACAAGGCCCTACAAGGGGCACACACGATGGACAGCTGAGAGAAGTATAGTGGGAAAGTCTGATGCAGCAGTGAGAATGTGAGGCAGCAGTTAGTTAATAGGATGAATCAGCACTGAACTTCAGCACAGAGACATGTGAAATAGAATGGGCAGGTGGGGATGCCATTTTTTTAAACAAAGGGCTTGGAGAGAACTTTAGAAACAGAAAAGCACTTCCAGGACCTACAGTCAGAGGACAAGATCAGCCCCTTACCCAGCACAATTCCCACTTCAAACTTTTTAGGAGTAAATAACATATTTCTAGGATCTGACTTGGACCTGCCACAGAACTGTGGACACCAGGTGAGTACTAGTACTTTTAATTTTCTTGGTTGGATTGATTTTCCTCTTTCTTTTTCTTACTTTCTTTCTTTCTTTCTTTCTTTCTTTCTTTCTCTCTCTTTCTTTTTTTTTTTCTTTTTGAGACAGGGTCTCACTACACAGTTCTGGCTGGTCTGGAACTCACAAGGATCCTCCTGCCTCAGCCTCCCAAGTGCTGGGATTACAGGCATGAGCCACCACATCCGGCTTCCTTTTTCTTTCTAATTAGAGTATTTTTGTGTTTTGTTTTGTCTGTTTTTGTTTTCTTAAATTAATTTTAAAGAGAATAAAACAACAATAAAAAACCCAAACAGCGATAAGACAGTAGGAAATCTACAATGTTACTAAATTGCCTATTATTGTCCTCTAAATAGTTGAGAGTACCACATTTAGACTTCCAAAGACAATCAAACAATACACTTCCTCTGAATCGCTGGTTTGCTCATGTAGTAAGGAGTGCTGTTCTCTTCTCAGCCTGCATGCTGGCTGGCTCACAGGTAGGGGCTTAATTTCTTTCCTGCTTCTGTGAAGTCTGTGCTCCAGCTGGCTCATAGGCAGAGTCTTAGGTTCTTTTGTGCCTCTCCCTGGGCTATACTCCACCAGGATCACAGGTAGAGGCTTACCTTCCTTCTTATTTCTCATCATTCCTTGCTCTGGCTGTGTCACAGGTGGGGATTTAGTATCGTTCCTGGTTATGCCCAGTGTGCATTCAAAGTGGCTCAACTAGCTTTGGTTTTTTGGTTGTTTGTCTCAATATTTATCTTGTTTTCTTGACTTTTTTTGTGACTTAGATTTCTTCCTTTTTTTGTTTGTTACTAATCATACACTTTCTCTCAATCCAGAAAAGTCTAGCTTGATTTTTTGATTCTTTTATGTTTGTAAACTTTGTCTCTCTTTTTTTGGCTCACTTCAAACTCCTCCGCTTTTGCTTCCCTTCTTTCTCTCTGGTGTGCTCTGTCCAGTTTCCCAAAACTTGAGTGATTATATTTGGACCTCCAGCCTTGCCCCTACTCTATTTGGCATTATTCATCTCTCTATCTTGTTCCTCATACCTTTTAAACCACCCACAACAGAGTAAAATTAATCCACTAAGAGGAAATTCATCGTATACTATTTCCTGTATATGTTGTATTTTATTACAAAAGTGTAGAATTTCTCCTATGCTTAGTGGTATCAAGTTAATAGTTAGCAGAATTTGCAAGGAGCCACACATTATCCAGCATGTCATACCTGTTTTAATCAGTTTTTGTCTTTTGGTTGACAATACTGTGATGTACAGAGTCATAAACATCACTGTAGTTCAACACCTAAGGGCTGGGTGCTCAGCTAAACTAATAGCACCATATCATTTTCAGTATGTTGAGAAGGTGGACTCTTGGAAGGAACACAAAGACCAAGTATCACCTACTCTAAAAGATATCTCTGAGGAACAAATGGTTCCTAGAGAAGCTTTGATACTAGGAATAAGGCTATCTATCATAAGAAACATACAAGCCACAAAAGCAGAAAACAAAAGAAAAAAGAAAATGAGAAAACATAGAAAAAAAATGCAGCTTCTCACCCCAAGCCCATTCACAGCACCATTAAGCAAAAGAAATTTGGAGCAAACCACTGGAACTTTATGAAATGATAGTCAAAGAATTTAAAACAAATGAAAGAGGTTACAGAAAAAATAATCACTAAGGTGAAATAAATGACAAACAAACAGAAAGACATTAAACATGGCATATATAATGAAGCAGAGGAGCTCAGAAAAATGTCTGAAGCCACCAATGCCAAAAATATGAAAGAAATGAAATCCATGAGAAAGATCCAAACAAAAATGCAGGGGATCAAAATTTCATTGAAAGTATAGCAGCAGACTGAATGAAATTGAGGGCAGAATATCAGATCTATAAGATAGAACTGTGGCTACAGGCTATGAACAGAAATATATCTTTTTGTACAATTTTATTTTAAAGAGAGTAAAAATAAACATAAAAAAATAAACAGGTCAGAAGAAAACAATGTGTGTGACACAGATTTCAAAACAAAACAACAGGAGATCATCACTGGCTATCATATTGTCCCTTGTTTTCTTCTAAATAGTTGTCTATATCTTCACACACAATGAATTCATACAGAACAAAATAATACTAAACTGATCAGAACAGAATGATGAAGACATTATAAGTCTTTAAAATCAGGCAATGGGGAAGTCAACAATGGCTGCCATAAAGACTCTTGTTCTCTTCAAAATAGCTGTCCATATCTTTGTGTATGCTGAAATTAAACAATACAAAACAGACTAAAATCACTCAGAACAAAGAATAATAGTGTTGCTGGATTTCACAGTATGACGCTAAGCAGCTTCAAAGTAGCTACTCATTTCATCATGCATTATATAATTGATTCTCATAAACTGTTTAGGAGAAGTTCTATGCATGTATTAATCTCTACATGTATACCTATCCTTTCTGTATTAGAGGGAAAAACCAAACCAAACAAAAAAATCCTAGAAAAACACGAACCAAATAAGACAAATAAATAACAATAGCAAAAAGCCCAGAACACTGACAAGATAGGCCTTCAAAACAAGGTGGTAGGAGCATAACTAGGGTTGTTATTTTACGTAAAGATCTTCAAAACTTGATCGAATCACCATAAAATAATATGCACAATTGTTCCAATCCTATTGAATGTTTTTGTTCCAAGAATTTATAGTGCTTGTAGCACAACAATCTTAGCTATCCTGTGTGTTTATATAATTTTAGATATTTTTTTCTTTTCCCTTCTGTTTTCTTTTTCCTCATTTTCCCTGAGATATTATTTTTACCCTTTAAGCAAATTCTTATTCTTTCACTGTATTTTTTAATTTTGTATTTTAAAAAGGGAGTAAAACTAAACATAACAAAACAAAACAAGGCAGATCAGCAGAAAACAATATAAGTGACACGGATTTCAAAACAAGACAACAGGAGATCTACAGTAGCTACCATAATGTCTCTTAATTTCTTCTGAATTGTTGTGTATATCTTCACACACAACAAAATCATACAAAACAATAGTATAAATCTGATCAGAACAGAGTAATGAAGGCATTACAGGCCTTCAAAACTAGACAATATGAAAATTAAAAATGGTACCATAATGTCTCGTGTTCTTTTCAAAATAGCTGTGCATACCTTCATGTATGTTGAAATTAAACAATACAAAACAGACTAAAACCACTCTGAACAAAGAATAGAAGCATTATTGGATTTCACAGCATGATGATATAAAATCAGCAATGGATACCATAATGTGTGTTTTTCTTCAACAGAGCTGTTCAGTTCATCACACATAATAGAATTGATTCTCACAAACTGTTTAGGAGAAGTTTTGGCATGTGTAAGCCTCTACATATATACCTATCCTTTCTGCGTTAGACTAAAAAAACACCCAAACCAAAACAAAACAGATTACTAGAAAGATAAGAAACAAAAAAGACAAACAATGATAACAAAGAGCCCATAACAATAATGATTCAGGCCTTCAAGAATGTGATTGTAGGAACAGAAGGTTGAGATTTTACATAGTGATCTTCAAGAGTTCCTCAGGTCACCTGACACAGACATGTAAGAATGTTCCAATCCTATGAATATTAACTATTTTTTTCCATGAACTTATATAATTTGTAGCACAATCATCTTAGCTATCATAACTGTGTTTATACAAATTTAGATATTTTTTCTTTTCCCTTCCTTATTTTTTTCCTGATTTTCCCTGAGATATTATTTTTTCCCTTTGAGAAGACTGTTATTCTTTCACTGTATGTATTGAGGATTTTGTACCACATGTACTCTTATCATTTCTTACACTAGGGAGACTATACAGTATTTACTCATGTGAGTTTGATTTATTTCACTTATGAGTATGCTCTCAATTTGCATCCACTTACTTATAAATGTCTCAATGTGATCATTCTTCATAGCTGAGTAGTACTCCACTGTATAAAAGTGCCACATCTTTTTTACCCTTTATTCTGTTGATTGGAATTTAGGTTTTTTCCAAGATCTGGCTATTACAAATTATGCTGCTATACACATGGGTGCACATATATCACTGTTCTATGATGTTTTCAGTTCTTCTGGGAATATACCCAGCAGTGGAATAGCTGGGTCAACTGGGACCTCCAATCTCAGCTTTTTGAGAACATCCAGACTGATCTTCACCAGTCTACACTCCCACCAACAGTGCAGAAGAGTTCCTTTTCCTAGCAGCCTGTCCAGAGTTTGTTGTTGGTAGTTTTCTTTATCCTGGCTATTATGTTTGGAGTCTGATGGAATCTCAGTGTGCTTTTAATTTGCATTTCTCTAATTGCCAATGATGACCATTTTCTCATGTATTTATTTGCCATTTATATTTCTTTATCTGACAACTGTGTATTCATCTCAAATGCCCATTTTTGAATTGGGTCTTTGAATTTTGGGTGTCTTATCTTTTTAAATTCTTTAATGTTCTAGACAGAAGTCCTTTGTCTGAGGCATAGTTCAGTGAGATCTTTTCAAAATTCACGAGTTTCTTTTTTACTCTGTTGGAGATTTCTTTTGACATGCAAAAAAATTTTAATGAGACCACAGTTATTAATTCTGGGAAATATCTCTTGTGCAGTTTGATTTTTGTTCATGAATTCTCTACCTCCCCCTATGTCTTCAAGATTTCTGCCTGCTTTGTATTCTAGCAGACTTAGTGTTTCTATTTTAATATTAGGACTTTGACCCATTTTGACTTTAGCTTAGTACATGGTGATACGCATGGTTCTAGTTTTAGTTTTCAGCATATGGAGAAACAGTTTTTCCAGCACCATTTATTAAAGATGCTGTCTTTTTTCCAATGAACATGTTTGGCACCTTTATCAAAGATAAGGTGGCTTAGTGTGTTTGTAGTTGTAGTTGTATCTTCTAATCTGTTCCATCAATTTCAGGTATGTTTTTATTCCAGTAGCATGTTGATTTTATTATAGTAGCTTTTAAGTATAACTTCATGTCAGGGATTATGATGCCTCCTGCCTTGCCTTTGTGGCTCAGAATTGCCTTTGTTATTCTAGGTCTTTTCTGGCTCCACATGAATGTTAGGAATTGTTTCTCTTGGTCTGTGAGGTATACTAATGGTATTTTGATTGGGATTGCATTAAATCCATAAACAATTCTGGGAGAATGGCCATTTTTACAATATTTGTTCTTCCTATCCATGAACAAGGAATATCTTTCCATTTTCTGAGATCCTCTTCAATATCTTTTGTCAGGGTATTATAATTTTCCCTGAGTTAGGTTTTTACATCTTTCATTAGATTGATTCCTAAGTATTTCATTTTTTGGATGCTTCTATGAAGCGTGTGGCTTCCCTTGTTTCTCACTCAGTGAGGTTGTTGATTGCTTTCACTCTATTTATTGAGTATTTTTATCGTGTGTACTTTTTCCATTTCTTACACTAGGGAGACTCTATAGTATTTAAACATATAAGTTTGGTTTCAAGTTGCATGCATTTACTTATAAATATCTTAATGTGATCATTCTTTATAGCTGAGTAGTATTCCATTGTATAAAAATATCACATCTTTTTATCCATCCCTCAGTTGATGGGCATTTAGGTTGTTTCCAAGATGTGGTTATTACAAATTGTGCTGCTATAAATATGGTTGCACATATATCACTGTGGTATGATGTTTTAAGTTCTTCTGGGCATAGTCCCAGAAGTGGAAGAGCTGGGTCAAATGTGAGTTCCAAACCCAGATTTTTGAGGAACCTCCAGACTGATCTCCACAGTGGTTGCAGCACTCTGTACTCCCACCAACAGTGCAGAAATATTCCTTTTCCCTGACAGCCACTCCAGCAATTGTTGTTGGTAGTTTTCTTTATCCTGCCTATTCTTTCTGGAGATGGAATCTCAGTATGGTTTTAATTTGTATTTCTCTAATAACTAATGATGATGAACATTTTTTCATGTACTTATTTGACATTTGCATTTCTTCATCTAGGAACTGTGTATTCATCTCAGACACCCATTTTTGGATTAGGCCTTTCAATTTCAGAGATCCTATTTTTAAAAATTCTTTATATGTTCTAGACAGAAGTCCTGTCTCTTAGGGACAGTTCACTAAGATTTTTAAAAAATTCATGGATTTTCTTTTCACTGCCCTGGAAGATTTCTTTCAACATGCAAAAATTCTTTAAAAAGATGAGATCCCAGTTATTGATTCTGTGAAGTATATTGTGTGTGGTTTGATTCTTGTTCATGAATTGTCTACCTAGCCTGTGTCTTCAGGATTTCTTCCTACTGTGTCTTCCAATAGATTTAGTGTTTCTGTTTTAATATTTAGCTCTTTGATCCATTTTTGACTTTAGTTTAGTGCATCATGATAGGCGTGGGTGTAGTTTTAGTTTTCAGCATACAAAGAGCCAGTTTTTCCAGCACCACTTATTAAAGAGACTATCTTTTTTTGTAGTGAATGCATTTGGTCCCTTTATCAAAGATAAGGTGGGCTGAATATGTTTGTAGTTCTAGTTGTATCTTCTAATTTTTTCCATTGATCTTTACATTTGTTATTGTTCCAGTACCATGATGATTTTATTACAGTAGCTTTTTAGTATAATTTCAAGTCATGGATTTTGATGCCTCCTGCCTTACCTTTGTTGCTTAGAATTGCCTTTGCTATTCTATGTCTCTTGTGGTTCCAGAAAAATTTTAGGAGTGATTTGTCTTGGTCTGTGAAGTATGATCTTCATGTCTATTATTATTTCAGTACCATGATGATTTTATTACAGTAGCTTTGTAGTATAATTTAAAGTTAGTGCTTGTGAGGCCTCTAGCCTTGCCTTTGTTTCTTAGAATTACCTTTGCCAATCTGTGTCTCTTCTTGTGCCAGATTAATTTTACAGTGATTTCTCTGGGTCTGTGAGGTATACTCGTGGTATTTTGATTGGGATTGCATTAAATCTATATAACAGTTTTGGGAGAAAGGCTATTTTCACAATATTGTTCTTTGTATCCATGAACAAGGGGTGTCTTTCCATTTTCTAAGGTCTTATTTGATTTCTTTTTTCAGGCATTGTAATTTTCCCTGAATAGATCTTTTACTTCTTTTGTTAGATTGATTCTTTATGTATTTCATTTTTTTGGATGCTAAGGTGAAGTGTGTGCTTCTCTTATTTCTCTCTCATTGATTTTTTTTGTTAGTATATAGGAATGCTATTGATTTTTGGGTGTTCACTTTGTATCCAGCTGCATTACTGACTTTATTTATTATACCTAGGAGTCTTTCAATGGAGTTTTGGGGGTCTGCAATGTAGAATATCATGTCATCTCCAAATAATGATAATTTAAATGCTTCTTTTCCTATCCTTAATCCTTTTATTTCTCTTTCTTGCCTAATAGGTCTGGCTAGTATTGTCAGCACTATATTGAATAGGAGTAATAATGGACATCCTTGTCTTGTGCCTGATTTTAGGCTAAAGCCTTACAGTTTTTGGCCATTTAATATAATGCTGGCTGTTGATTTGTCATAGCTGGCTTTTATTACATTGAGATAAAGACCATCTATTCCAGTTTTCTGTAAGGTTCTTATCACAAATAATTGTTGGAACTTATCAAAAGCCTTTTCAGCATCTATAAAAATGATTATGTGATTCTTATTTTTGGCTCTATTGATATTGTGGATTGCATTTATTGATTTATGTATGTTGAACCATGCCTGCATTCCTTGGATGAATCCCACTTGGTCATGGTGTATAATCTTCTTGATGATTTACTGCATCCTGTTTGCCAATATTTTATTGAGGATTTTTGCATCTATGTTCATTAGGGAGATTGGCCTGTGGTTCTCTTTTTTTTTCACACACAAAAACCTTTATTTACAATTTAAAAATTAAATGTACACTCTTGATTCTGAGTCTGATATTTCTGCAGCAGGCAGGAATACAAACAGAGGCCAGTCAAGCTTATCTGACTCAGGAAAGCAGCCAACAGCAAGGGAAGCCCTACAATGGCAGAGACAGGGAGGCCAGAGAGTGATGGGAGATAAGCAGCTCAATGGAACCAGAAGGGGACATTCCAAGATAGACAATGCTCCCACTCTCCTCTAACTCTTACTCATCTTTCCCCCAAAGAGTAGACCTGGTCTGAGTCTCACCATAGGGTAGACCTTTGATTTTCCCAAGCCAAGTGGAGACACATATTACACAAGAACTAAGAAACTAAAATTTATAGCCAAGCATGTTGTTTCATTTCCTTACTATTTACCCTTTACAACTCTTCAAAATATGTATTATCTCTGCACAAATGAACAAACTGGAACCCTAAGGGGTTTACTGGCATGACTAAGGTCCCAGAGTTAGACAGTGTTGGGAGTTCCTGGTCTCTTTGGCTCCAGTGCCCGTGTGCTATTTGTCAGCTTTGATGACTTTCCATGGAGCTACAGGACAAAGAACAATCCTTGAGCATAGTAGGTTTTAGTAGTAGGGATATAGAAAGTAAAGTCTACTCTCTGCTTATGGTCCTGGAACTAGTCATACTAAAAGATTATAGTATACTCAGATACTATTGCTTCCTTCCTCCTACTGTTCTTCCAATGTGGCCACATTGGCCCTTATGGGGGACAGTGAGTTTTGGTGTCACATGGCAGTCTCAGAAGTTTAACCCGGGGCCCTTGACCAAAGTATATAAAACTGTCAATGCACTTTGTAAATTGCATAATACACAGAACCTAGTATCTACCACATACAATAGTCACCATGGTCCCTCTAAGCTAGTCCAGAGAAAAGCAGACCAACACATTTGTGACACACTATGCTAACTTCTGTGGTAGAAGGAGGAACCAAGTGTGGGAGCACCAGGCAGGAACCACTGACCAAGCCTGGATCTGGCAAGAAGAGAGGAAGGGACTGGGGAGATATTAGCCACAGATTCACACAGATGTTTGCCATGGTCATAGGAATGCTCCTGGGAAGGCCTGGAGAGGAGGTTAATTTAAACTACATATATATGTGGGCCAGGGATATAGCTTAGTTGTACAAGGGCTTGCCTAGCAAAGGCAAGGTCCTGATTTTGCTTTCTAGTACCCCCTGCTCCCGCAAAAAACTACATATATAATATAGCATGCATTTTTATTATAAGGTGTATGTTCAATGTAGAAAATTCAAGCATAGGACAATATAAACTGAAAAAAACTGCTATCTTTACTCTGCAGATGAATCTATTAGCAGTCTGTGATTTATTATTGGTGAAACTTTTTAAATTATTATATAAATAGTGCCATGCTTACACAATATACATGTTGACTCACTTAATTTACTTTAGAAAACTGGGCAACACATATATCTACTTTGTTAAGGCTAAAGAGTGTGCCATCGAGGAGACAGCTCCACATGTGTAAGACCTGCTTCAGTGTAGGTGGCTTTGCCTTTGGGCTGGACTGGGCTGGAATGGAGCCAGGCATTCTCTCTTCCCCTTCCTTTGCAGCTGGCAGAGCTTCTGACTTTCCAAGAGCTGAGAACACACAGTTTCACACATCCAGACAGTATGCAGATATAAACTGCCAAGCCTCACAAGGGTCCCTGTGTTCCCTGGACCCCTATTTTCATGGGGACTTCTTCTCTTTGCCTAGAACACTGCAGTGACTTCTAGCCTTCAGCCCATCTTCCACATTACTGCTTGAATCTTCTGAAGAAGATAATTCAACTGTAAATTTCTCCTCAAAATCCTTCAGTGGCTCCATTTTGGAGGGTCAGGACTCCCTCTGAGAACCTCGGGAACACAATGAGATTTTCCAATTTATGATTTAGTCTTGGTCTGGACTACATCTCCCACACTGTGAGATCACCACAGGCAGTTTGGGCTTATTGCTGGGGCCTATAGGAACATTCTCAATCTTTCTCATCACTATAAGTCCATCAATAATTTTTCCAAACATTACATGCTTCCCATCCAACCAGTCGCACTTTGAGCAGGAGATAAAGAACTGACAGCCATTTGTACTGGGACCACTGTTTGCCATGGAAAGCAGGCCTGGAGCTGAGTGCCTGAGTTTAAAATTTTCATCTGCAAATGGGCCCCGGTAAATACTGGCAACTCCAGTACCATCTCCATTAACAACATCTCCACCCTGAATCATGAAATCCTTTATGACCCTGTAGAGGGTGCTTCCTTTATAGCCTATTAGAATGCCATCTTTTCTGAATTCTCCAGTGCAGAACTGCCTGAAGTTCTCGGCTGTCTTGGGCATGACAATTGCAAACAGCTCAGTCTTCATACGGCCAACCTCCTGGCCACCGATGTTGACATCAAAGAACACCACCGAGTTTACAGGGCTTGAATTTGCCATCTCCTCTGACCCGGAAGCACTGGTTCTCTTTTTTGATCTGGTCTTTCACAGGTTTTGGTATTAGAGTAATGTTTGCTTCCAGGAATGAGTTAGGGAGAATTGCTTCCCGTTCAATTTCATTGAAGAGTTTGAGAAATTCAGTATTAAATCTTCTTTGAATTTCTTGTATAATTCTGCAGTGAATCCATTTGGAAATGGGCTTTCTTTATTGGTAAGAATTTAATTACATTTTCATCTTCATTAATTGAAATTTATTTATTCAGCAGTTTTACATTTTCTTGAATGAGCTTTGATAATTCATATGTTTTTAGGAATCTGTCAATTTCTTCTGTGTTATCAAGCTTATGAGAGTAGAGGTTTTCAAAATAAGTATTGATGATCTGTATTTCCACAGGGTCTGTAGTGATTTCACCCTTTTCATTCCTTATTGCATGAATTTGAGATTTTTCTTTCCTTTTTAAAATTAGGTTGGCTAGGCTTTTATCAATTTTATTTATTCTTTTAAAGATCCAACTCTTTGATTCATTGATTCTTTGTATTGTTTACTTAGTTGATATTGCATTTATTTCTGCTCTGATCTTTATAATTTCTTCTTTTGGCTTTGTGCTTGAACTTCTCTTCTTTTTCTAGATGTTTGAGGTGTAGCATCAGGTTGTTTGTTTCTGTTCCTTCTGTTTTCCTGATGTGGGAATTCACCATAATACATATTCCTCTAAAGACTGCTTTCATTGCATCCCACAGTTCTGGTGAGATATATTTGTACTTTTGTTTGGTATAGATATTGTTTAATTTCTTCTTTAATTTCCTCTTTTACCCAATGATTGCTCAGGTGTGTATTATTCAATTTCTATGTGTTTGTGGGTTTTTTGCAGATTCTTTTGTCATTAATTTCTAATTTTGTGGTGTTATGGTTTGATAACATGCATGGAATAATTTCAATTCTTCTGCATTCACTTAAGCAAGTTTCGTGGGGTAGCATATAATCTATTTTAGAGAACTTTCCATGTGCTGCTGAGAAGAATGTATATTCTAACATTGTTGGGTGTAACACTCTGTGTATATCCACCAAGTCCATTTGTTCACTGGTGTGATTCTGTTCTGTTATTTCTTTGCTGATTTTCTGTCTAGTTGATCTGTCCATTTGTGTCAATGGCATGTTAAGGTCTCCTGTTTTAATTGTGCTATTGCTTATTTGATTTTTCATTTCTGTTAATATTTTTTGTGTAGCTGTGTGCTCCCAAATTTGGTGCATATATATTTAAGATTGTTATCTCTACCTATTAAAGTTTTCCCCTTATTAATTTGTAGTAACTTTTTATATCTTTGGACCATTCTTAGTTTGAAGTTCACATTGTCTGAAAACAGAATAGTTTTCCCTGATTTTATGGGGTGGTTCCTGTTGCATGAAGTATTGTTTTCCATCCTTTGACTTTCAGTCTATGAGTTTCCCTTTGGGTTATGTGTATACAGCATATTGGATGTTGTTTCTTGATCCATTCTGCAGTCTGATTCTTTTATTGGTACATTGAAGCCATTTACATTAATGGTTATAATGGATATTTATTGGTTAACTTTTGATATGTTGTCTTTCTTCAGCTGATTGTTTACCTTTGCACTCTGTTTAATCATTTGCCTTGCTTAGTGGTTTTTTCCTATATCTATCTAGAATGTTTTTCAGCATTCTTTGCAAGGTTGGTTTGGTGTTCATGAAGTTCTTCAGCTGTTTTTGTCATGGAAGTATCTTATTTCTCCATCCATTTTGATGGAAAGACTTGCAGGGTATATCAGTCTGAGTTGGAAGTCATTTTCCTTTAGCATCTGAAATACTTCACTCCATGCTCTTCTTGACTTCATTGTTTGTGTTGAGAAGTCTGCTATGATTCTGATTGGTTTTTGTTTATAGGTAATCTGTATCTTCTCTCTAGCAGCTTTTAATATTCTGTTTTTATGTTGGATTTCTGGGTTTTGATTATTATATTTATAGGTGTAGTTTTATTTTGGTTATGGTTATTTGGAGTTCTATATGCTTCACTGATCTGTATATCAGATTCCATTCTCATTTTGGGGAAATTTTCAGCTATTATTTTTGTAAAGAACCTCTTGATATCACTTGTGTTGTCACCTTTTTTGTTTACATCTATCAATCTTATGTTGTTTTGCTTTGTACCATCTTGCAGCTGTTGAATTATTATTTCCTGATGCTTTGTTATTTTTAAAAGATCTTTCCTTTCCTGTTCATTAGCTGCAATCTTGTCTTCATGGTTTGAAATTCTGTCTTCACTTTTGTTGAGGCAGTTTTGACAACTTTCAATGGAATTTTGATTTCCAGTATATCTCTTTAAATAGGCATCATGCATTCTCTTTGTTTCTTATATTTTTCATTCATGATTTCTATCTTTTTGCATTGTTCCTCCAAGTTTTACCTTTGTCTTATTTAGATGTGTTCAGCATTTCTTTAATTATATTTATCATTTCTTCTTTTACCAGGGAGATTATTTCTGATCTGAATTCTTTTATAGCTTCCCAGATTTGTTTCTTTACATCAGTTGTTATCATTTCAGGTATTTCTGGTATGTAACTTACATTTTCTTCTATGTCAATGTCTCCTAGGCTTGCTTGGGTGGGGCTGGAAGCTTGAGATGGCATTTTGCTATATCATTTTGTTATTTTCCTATATTTCTGGGTTTTGAGCTATGTTTCAAAGCTTTCCCTGTGTGATGGGAATGACCTGGCCTAATTTTGTCTCCTGGGGCAGCTTTAAGGCAACTGCTAGCTGCTTGGAAGTCATGGGCATGGCCCAGTTAAGCCTGCAGTGACCTTCCATGCATCCTCTGGTGATTTGGTGATTTGGGATGCTGGACATGTTTTAACAGCTGGGAGTGAAGTTCCAAGCTTCCCCCATGCATGGGGAATCAAATTGGGCATGTTTGGCTCCTGGAACTTGAAAAGAAAGATATCTTAAAAATAGCAATGAACCATAAAAATCCATCCATCAACTGCAAGATTAAGCAAAGGAGGACATAAGATTGATTGAAGTCAGTAAGAATGATGGAAACAGTGCAAAAGCCATAAAAATTTGTCTACACAGAAGTATTCAACTTAGCTAAATAAAGGACTCACACTGAAGATTCACAGAGTGAATCAAATAAAAACAGGCAATAGAAGAAATGGAAAGATCTATATCCTTATACTAAAATTAATCTGAAATAAGGGACTTGTAATTAAATAAACTATTGACTTTTTCTCAGGAGACAATTTTGTTGAAAGAGGATAAGATGTTTAGCTCCTCAGTAACTTGTATTCTTTGCTACCTCAATATGAAGCCCAAATGTTTCCATTTTTAAACCTCTAGAATGTTACCTTGATATTTAAAATATCAATATTTAAGTTTTTCATTAAAGGCACTGTACTCTGAAAACAGGCCTGCTTTAATACAGTTTGAATAAGTGGTGGGCTACTTACTGAGAGAAGATTTCTTTAGCAAACACTGGCTTCTTATATGTTAAAAAAATCAGGAAGATGGAATTTTAAAGACCTTAATTTACAATACATTGTAAACTTTAGACAAAAATTTCTATTGTATCACAGACCAGCACAGGTGAAAAAAAGAAGTTTCTTTTTTAGATGTTTATAAGACTTTGTATCTTCCTTTGTCAGCTGGTATGAATTTTGCTATAATAAAAAAAGATACATCGTCAGAAAAAGTAAACATAAGATCATTTCTTCTATCAACTTATAAAACTATAAGTCAAAATATAAAGATGTTAATATGACAGCACTGAAGCATAAGGAACTGAATAAAAAACATTTTTATTCACTGAAGTTCCCTTTACAACTGTTTTCAGTCACTGTAAACACATGGTTTTTTTTTTTGTTATTCCTTGATGAAACAGGCTCATGACTGATTTAGAGACTGTTTTCTTTTTCTCCAATTTGAGATCAGCCCCCCCGTGCTGTTCCAGGTAGCAATAATTCATAACAATAATAATTCAACTGGAATTACAAACACAGGGAGAGCCCAGTCTGTAATCCCAGCACTTGGTAAGCTAAAGTAGGAGGATCACCAAGAGTTCAAGGCTAACGTGGGCTACATATTGAGTTAAAGGCTAGTCTGCACTACATAGCAAGACCTTGTTTCAAATAACAAAAAAAGATACAAGGATATTTTTGTGCCCTTTGGAAAGGTAGTCTATAAAGGACTGCTTTTTCCAAAATCTAAGCCATTGGCTAAGTTTAGAAACAAACCAAAAAAACAACCCTACCAACAAAGATGTTGAGTAACTAAAGTTTTCATGTGCTGTGTGGGAAGGAATGTAAATCAATACAACTCCTTTAGGAAATATTGAGCATCACCTATTAACACCTATTAAAACACCTTAATTCTGCAAGTAGCAATGCTACTCTAAGTGATACGTCCAAGAGTAAAAGTATATGAAAAAGATATGAAAGCCTTTAAAGAAGTGTTACTCATACAAGCCAAAAAACTGTAATTCCAAAGTCCATTATGTAAGTTAACTGTAATATATTCATACAACTAACCACTATAGGGTTGTGAAAATGAGTGAATCATTGCTACTTGCAATAGCATGGACTGATCTCAAATAATATTGAGATACAAATGGAATACACTGCATATGAGTCTACTTATGTGGAGTTCAAAAACAGCCAAAACAATGATTCTTTGAGACAGACTTGCTATGTAGCTCAGTTTAGCCTTGAACTTAAGATCCTCCTGCCTCAGATTCCCAAGTCCTGAGATTATAGGCATGTATCAACTCATATGGCTTATCTATATCTGTGATTTTAAAAGTCATGAAATGGTTATATCAGAAGATGAAAATAATTAAACTTTTATAAAGAGATTGACCAGTCCTCAAGGCTGCCTGTTGGTCTCCAACTGGCAAGATTTTGATCAGACCAGGAACTGTCATTACCAGGAAGACCCTCCCCTCAAAACTGGAGAAATGACAAAGATATGGCAAAGGTTAGACCTAGAATATAATGCCCATCAGAACTTTTAATTTCCTGAAAATAGTGGACACTGACACATGAAAACAAATTTCACTGGCAAATATAGGGGTTCCTTCCCCAATAACCTGCCAGTTTTTTCTTTTCTTTCCTCTTCTTTTTCTGTACTTCTATATGAAGCAACATAACCACTAATGGGATCTTCCAGTGTCAAAAGAGGGATCATGCATGGCATTGAGGATTGGTTTTGAAGCAAAACAACTACTCCTGCTCTACCACTGCTGTAAGAAATCAAGAACCATCCCTTGTCAGCTGGGAAAAGTACTTCCCTTCTCTGTGACCAGTGATCAGAAACACAAGCTCACCTTGGATAAGAAGTCAGAAACTCCCTCCAACTTGCAATCTGCAGTGTGAGGAGAAGGAATGGGAAATAGGCACTTCTCCACCCCGTGGCAAACATCACAAAACTTCTTGGGTCAAGAAGCCAACACTTCCTCTGACTTGACAACCAGAATCTAAAAAACAAGGCAAGTGTGAGAGAAGGCAGCAGTATGGTATCCAGCAGGCTGTATAAGCTCTAGGAGATGTCAGTTGTACCCAGGACTGGGAGCAGTCTTGGGCTGAATCTGTTTGAGGATCCCACAGCAAACAGGAGACCAAAGCAGAGGCAAACAGGGTAAGGTGTGGTTACCAGGCTGAATAGAATGCTGCAGGCAATAATCTGGTCAGATCACCCATATTGGGATGCCAACATTAAACCCACATCTAATCCAGCACAGATCTATTACAAAATTGATAGAACACTGACTGGGACAATACCACAGAGCAGTGGACATCAGAACAACTTTAGTTTTTCCTTTGTGTGTATAGTCTTAGAATATTAGGTCCATCACTCCTTTACTTTTCTGCAAATGATGACACTACAGCTTGACAACAAATTTTGTTTGCAAACACAGGGGTGTGTGTTTATTTTCCAGTGGGGTTTGTTTGGTTGATGTTTTATTGCTTACTTAGGTGGGACTTTTTGTTGTTTTTTAAGTATATACATATTTTTTTCTATTCTTTTTGTCTTATTTTCACTCTCTCCTCAAGTATGATCCTGACTCTTAGAATATCTTCATGTGAGTAAACATTGTAAACTAATTTTTCCAATTCACTTCAATAACCTTTTGCTTTTTCCTTCATCATTTCTCCCCTTCCTTCTTCTCCAGCTTCCCAAAGTTGGCATAATCATTTCATGTCCTCCAGCTTTTCTGACATTTCTTTTCATCTCTTTTCCTGTTATGCCCCTATTTCTGTTACATCTTCATCTACAGAGAATAATCACTCACTAAAAAGAAACTTATTGCATAAAAGTTCCCAATTTGGGTTGGGGTTTCTTCTAGAATTGCCCTTCTTATAGATGTTCCCCTAATGGTTCATGATACCAAGTCAAGGCTTACCACAATTTGAGAGTTTCTGGGATGTGCATGATCATTGTTATTGCTAATTGTAATAGTTTAGCCAGTATATCATACTTGTAATCAGTTGTTCTCCCTTCTATAACAATACTGTGACTATCAGTGTTCATAAACATCACCATTATCCAATACCAAGAAGCTGAGGGCTGAATCAAATTGATGGCAACAATCCATCCTTAAGAAATTAAAAAGGTAGGATCTTGGGACAGGCACAAAACCCACAAATTTTCTAAACATGAAAGGCATGTTTAAACAACACACATTTCCTAGGAAGGTTTTAATATTAGTGAGGAAACTATCCACTGTAAGTAATATATAGACATCAACCCAGGAAAAAAAATAAAATAAAGTAAAATAATAGAAAGTGACAAGATAGAGAAGCAAAACCCAACCTAAGAGTTCCACCCCAGAAGGATATGCCCAAGTGACAATGAGGTAGAAGAAAATGGAAATTTCTAAAATGTTTGTAATAGAGGTTGGAAAACACATGCAGAATCCTACAAAGGAGATCAGATCAGATTAAATAAATAAAATAACCACAATGAAAGACTTTCTCACCAAGGGAAGAATAGACATAGATTTAAAAAAAAACATAGACCAGCACAGGAAAACAATGGAAATAAATAATACAGAATATAGGAATAAATAGAATGCATGAGACAGAAACAAATAGGTATTCAAGAAATAAAGGACTCTGTTCAAAGTAGTAAAATATGCTCAATATTAAAGTGAAAACAGAATACAAGACCTAGAAGACAAAATTATAGCTAGCAATCATGTAAAGCAAGATCATTTCAAAATAAGGAGGGATCATGAAAAAGTTACAATGAGTAAAAAACATAATATGAAGCTGACTGGAGACAATGAAAAAGTGGAAGGCAGCAAAAATGACATAACAATACTGTTCATAGAAGTAATGTCAGAAACTTCCCAAGTATGGAAAAAGAATTCTACATAGAATTGAGTCATATAGATCTCCAATGAGCCATTGACAAGATAAATATATATGAAGCCATATGATAATTAAGATGAAATAAATCTAGACCAATATCTGAAAATAAAAATGTTAAAGAAAAGAAACAAACCATCTATAAATGTAGCCCATCAGAACTATAGTAGACTTCTCAACATAAAACCTTAATTCATGGAGAGCTTGCAATGACATTTTCCAAGTCCTGAAATAAAATAACTTCCAACTCAGATTGAAGTATTCTGCAAAACAATCTATCATGTTTAATGGAGATATAAGACATGTTCATGGCAAAAATCAAATGAAGTAATTCATGACCTAAAAACAGGAGGGTTATGATGTGTTCTGAAATTTATTTTATAAAGGGATAACAAAGTGCACAAATCCAAGAATGCAAATAGAAATAGGCCACCAGGCAGAGCAAATGATTAAATAAAGGGGAAAGACAAGGAACCAGAAGCATGTAATAATGCAACAATTATGAGTCAATCCAAAAGAGTAATAATCATCCATGAAAATGGTCTCAACTCACCAATCAAAGAGAATAGACTGGCAGATGCATCAAAAAATAAGATTCAACAATATGCTGTGCAAAAGAAAAACACTAACTCATAAAGAAATATATAGACTGAATAGCAAAGGATTGAAAACAATATTCCATGTGGCAGAAATGTAGAAAAGAGTAGCAGTAGGTGTCCTATTTGCAGAGAAACTTGATGTCAAGCTAAAACAGATCAAAAGAGATTTTTTTATTAAAAAGGCCATTACATTTTTGTTAAAAGAATAGGTCAAGAAGAAGATATAACAATCTTTAGTATATAAGTACCAAATATAGGGGATTGCAGATCCACTCCTTTATTTCTTTATGGTCATCAAATTTGTTTGCTAATGACATCCTGAATTTCTGTGTTTTGTAGAAGGCAGCATAACTTCTCTGTACAATCAGGCTTGATATTTTATTGCTTGTTTGTTATAAACAGAGAGAAAACTGGGCAGTTCCTTATGGTTAATTTGGAACTGACAAATGGAAATAATGGGCAGCCATTTTAGGAGAAAAATTTTGAGGAAATAGGGCTGAATCAAGAAATTGGTTTAGGAAAGAGAAGTGGCCTCAGAAAATCTTAAGATGTGGTCCCATAGCAGAGAAAGCATTAAGCAGTGATAATTTGAAGAGGAGTTTTTCAGGAAGGAAAGCAAATAAGAAGCTCAAAGGAGGAGCTAAAGATGGCTGATCAGTGAGCAACAAAATACAAAGCCTCCTGGGAGAAACAACTCATATGCCAGTATAAAACATCCTGGAGAGATCCAGACAGAAGGAGATGGATCCTCTTGACACAGGAAGAAATTAAAATGTAAAAAAGCTCATCAAACATGTTGGGACTACAATCAAAACAGCTAAAATTATGGGACACAGCATTTTCACCATGACCCACCAAATTTGCACCAGCCTGAATTTGCACCAGCTTGAATGTGCACCGGCCAGCAGAGCTGCACAAACTCGTTCCCACCACCACTCACAGGAGCCACAGCTGCACTTAAGTTGGGGGTTGGTGAGCCTAACAGAGAGTGGAGCCAGTGAAGGGACTTTCAGTAATCCATGGTCAGTGCTGGCAATGAGACCCCCCCCCATGGGAAGGGCATGACCAAATGGGTGACATGTTGGAATCAGGCAGGAGGATCCTGAACTGGGAGCCACAGTGACTTCAGTTGGTTGTTCCTTCCCCAGAACAGATTCAAGGGATTTGCTTGGACTGGGGTGCACCACTGGCTGAGACCCAATGAGCCATCCAAAATTGATTCCCTGCACTTAGCTCACACTAAGCTGGTGAAGGTCCCTGAAATTTGGCTGGCCCAGTGGGGAGGGACAGGTATACCAGCCCCTACTTACACTTCAGTGACAAGAGAAGGCAGGAGAGGGCAGAGGTCCCTTGCCAGCATGCCTTGGAGGAACTGTGGCCAACAGGGAAGGGGGCTGGGACCTCCACTGTACACCAGTGTGGAGAAGGCTGAGACCATGACAGGAGAGAGAGGCAAGAGGAGGCCCCCAGCCAAGAACACTGAGAGCACTGATCCAGGAGAAGGAAAAACAAGGGAGACTGAGGGTGGCAAACATGCAAATTCAGACATGGCTTCAATAGACATTAAGAGATAACTTCGGGATGTTGTAGACGAGCTCAAAACTGAAATATTAAATCAGGTAAAGCAAGATATGAGCAGATTAATAAAAGAAATGCTCTCAGGAAGCATCTCTCAGGAAGATACAGATGGAAGAAGGGAGGAACACAAAAAAAGGAGAGAAACATTTGATAAAGAATATAAAGAAAATCTAGAATACATGAAGGAGATTCAAAGAGACTATCAGGAAATTAAAAACTCCATTGAAATTGGGCAAAACTCCTTAAAACAAACTAAGGATAGACTATCAAAACTTAAAGACAAGTTTGCAATGTGTGATCATGAAAGGAACAATCTCTTAAAAATAACAAGGAAACAGACAGTAACAATACAAAGACTAGAAGACAACAAGAGAATCTGTAATTTAAGAATAAGAAATGTGAACAAAGAAGCAGGAATACAAACAGGCAAATTACAAAGGCTATTCATGGAAATAATTAAGGAAAACTTCCCAAGCATGGGAAAAGAAAATGACATTTGACTATGTGAGGCAGACAAAGCTCCAGCCACCTACAACCAAAACAGAGCTATACCCAGACATATAATACTCAAGATACCAGAAATTCAATATAAAAACAGAATATTAAAAGCTGTCAGAGAAAAGAAACAGATTACCTATAAAGGAAAGCCCATGAAGTTCATGGCATACTTCTCACCACAGACCATCAGATCAAGAAGAGCTTGGAGTGAAGTATTCTAAGCCCTAAAAGAAAATAACCTCCAACCCAGATTGATGTACCCTGCAAATCTGTCACAAGAAATTAATGGAGAAACAAGAAGCTTCCATGAAAAAGAGGAACTGGGGGAATTTTTGACCACCATTCCAACTCTACAGAGAATACTGAAGGACATTCTAGAGAGAGAGAAAAAAATACCAGGATTTTAAGAACAGTGGCAGAAAGGCCTCAATGAGTGGGACAGGCAGTAGACTGAAGGAGAAAAGCAGACAAACAATGGCAGAAAAATAGCATAGCAGAAATGAGGCAGAGAAGGATGGCGAGAATCTCTAACATAGATGGCCTTGATACACTATGTTGTTAATAGTGCACTAGGATTTTTTTATTTAAAGAGAAAAAAACAGGAAAAAGGTAGAAATATTACAGAATCTCAACAAAAGAAGATAAACAGTAAGAAATCACTAGTTGATACATTACATATTGTTCTTTTAGAAATAGTTATTCAAGTTACAAAATTAAAGCACACAAAGTGGACTCTCAAGCAGTGTGAGTGCAAGCAGATCTGTTCAACAATCCAATAAGAACCTAGAAATATGATCATCAATCCCACACACCCAAACATACATGCAGCTATATCTTTTATAGTGCTTCCTATTTCCTCTTTTTTATGATAGCAATTATACATTTTAAAAACTTTATTTAAAGAGAAGAAAAACAAGCAAAACAGAAAAAAGGGTAGCAACAATACAGAATTCTAAAAGAAAGAAAGAAAAAAAGGAGAATGAGAAAAATGCACACTAAGAAATCAGTAATATATAAATTACATACTTTCATCCTGGATGTAGTTGTTCAAGTTACAAAGTTAAAGGATACATAGTAAATATTCAAGCAGTCAGACTACAAACAGTTCTGCTCAAAGATCCAACAAAGATTCAGCAATATGGTCATCTATTTTACACACTCAAACATTCATGCAGTTATATCCCTTAGAGCACTTTCTTTTCCTCTCTTTCTTACAATAGCAATTACACATTTTGGTTTTATTACTCATGTAGTTCTTATTTACTTTTTACACTAGAGACACTATGATATTTATAAATATGATTCTTATTTATTTCACTAATGAGGATAGTCTCAAGTTGTCTCCATTTACCTGTGAAGGCCTCAAGGTCATCCTTTTTTATAGCTGAGTAATATTCCATTGCATAAAAATGCCACACCTTTTTCATCCACTCTGCAGTTGATGGGCATCTTGGTTGTTTCCAGGATTTGGCTATCACAAATTGTGCAGCTATGAACATGGGTGCACATATATCACTGTGATATGAACTTTTCACTTCTTTGGGGAAAATACCCAGGAGGGGGATAGCTGGATTGAATGGAACTTCCAATCCTAGTCTTCTGAGAATTCTCCATATGGATTTCCATAATGGTTGCACCAGTCTACATTCCCACCAACAATGGAGCAGTGTTCTTTTTTCCCCGCAGCCTCGCCAACATTTGTTATCATTTGATTTCTTCATGGCAGCTATTCTTTCCGGGGTAAGGTGGAATCTCAATGCTGTTTTAATTTGCATTTCTTGAATGACCAGTGATGGTGAACATTTCTTCATGTATTTATTTGACATTTGCATATCTTTCTCTGATAAATGTGTGTTCATCTCAGATGCCCATTTTTGGAGAGGGTCTTTGAATTTAGGGGGCTTGATGTTTTTCAATTCTTTATATATTCTGGACACAAGTCCTTTATCTGAGGGCTTGCTAGTTAAAATTCTTTCCCACTCTGTTAGTTTTCTTTTCACTCTGTTGGTGATTTCCTTTGAAGTGCAGGAACTTTCCAATAATGTGAGATCCAATTTGTTGATTCTTTGAAGTGTTTGCCGTGCAGTTTGCGTTTGGTTCATGAATTCTCTGCCTACCCCTATGTCTCCAAGACTTCTACCTACCTTGTCTTCCAGTAGATTTAGTGTTTCTGTTTTAATATTGAGGTCTTTGATCTATTTAGACTTTAGTTTTATGCATAGTGATATGCATGGATCTAGTTTCAGTCTTTGGCATGTAGAGAGCCAATTTTTCCAACACCATTTCTTAAAGAGACTATCCTTCTTGCCGTGGACATATTTAGCCCCTTTGTCAAATATCAGGTGGCTGAATGTCTTTGTAGTTGTGCTTGCATCTTCTAATCTGTTCCATTGATCCTCAGGTCTATTTCTTTGCCAGTACCAAGCTGATTTGATCACTGTGGCTTTATAGTCCTGTTTCAAGTTAGGAATTGAGATGCCTCCTCCCTTGCTTTTGTTGCTTAGAATTGCCTTTGCTATTCTAGGTTTCTTCTGTTTCCAAATGAATTTTAGGAGTGTTTTCTCTAGATCTGTGAGGTATGTCAATGGTATTTTTATTGGGATTGCATTAAATCTGTATAACAGTTTTGGGAGTATAGCCATTTTCACAATGTTGGTTCTTCCTAACCAAGAGCAAGGAATGTCCTTCCATTTTCTAATATCCTTTTCAATCTTCTTTTTCAGCATAGTATAATTTTCAGCATATAGGTCTGTTACATTTTTAGTTAGGTTGATTCCTAAGTATTTCATTTTTTTAGATGTTGTTGTAAAGGGGAATATTTCCATAATTTCTCTCTCAGTGAGTTTTTTGTTTGTGTACAGGAATGCTATTGATTTTTGAGCATTGACTTTGTATCCAGCTACACTACTGAACTTGTTCATTACCTCTAGCAATCTTTTAATGGAGTTTTTTGGGTCTTCTATATAGAGTATCACGTCATCTGCAAAGAGTGATAATTTAACTTCTTCCATTCCTATCTTTACTCCTTTTATTTCTCTTTCTTGCTGATTGCCCTGGCTAGTGTTTCCAGAACTATGTTGAAAAGGAGTAGTGAGAGTGGACATCCTTGTCTTGTTCATGATTTTAAAGTGAAAGCTTTCAGTTTTTGTCCATTTAGTATAATGTTGGCTGTTGGTTTGTCATAGATGGCTTTTATAAGGTTGCAATAGATGCCTTGTATTCTGAGTTTCTGGAGGCTTTTTATCATGAGCATGTGTTGGACTTTGTTGAAAGCTTTTTCTGCATCCATTGAGATGACCATGTGTTTTTTGTTTTTGGCTCTTTTGATGTGGTGTATTGCATTTATTGATTTGCATATGTTAAACCATCCCTGCATTCCTGGAATGAACCCCACTTGGTCATGATATATAATCTTCTTGATGATTTGCTGCATTCTATTTGCCAGTATTTTGTTGAGAATCTTTGCATCAATGTTCATTAGTGAGATTGGCCTATAGTTCTCTTTTTTGTTTGGATCTTTCTCTGGTTTTGGTATCAGAGTAATGCTTGCCTCCAGGAATGACTTAGGGAGGATTGATTTTTTTCTCAATTTCATTGAAGAGTTTAAGGAGTACTGGCATCAAATCTTCTCTAAATTTCTTGTAGAATTCAGCTGTGAATCCATCAGGACCTGGACTTTTCTTTGTTGGCAAGGTTTAATTACATTTTCAATTTCAATAGCTGCTATTGGGTTGTTCAAAATTGCTATATCTTCTTGGTTGAGCTTTGGTAGTTCATATGTTTCTAGAAATCTGTCCATTTCCTCTGTGTTTTCCACTCTATGTGAGTAGAGATTTTCAAAGTAGGTATTCATGATCTTTTGAGTTTCCATGGGATCTCTACTAATTTCTCTCTTTTCAGTTCTTATTGCATGAATTTGGGTTTTTTTCTTTCTCTTGATAAGGTTAGCTAGGGGTTTTTCAATTTTGTTGATTTTCTCAAAAAACCAGCTTTTTGATTCATTAATTCTTTGTATTTTTTTTTTTTTAGTTTCAATTGCATTGATTTCTGCTCTAATCTTTACGATTTCCTCTCTTCTATGAGCTTTGGGTTTAGCTTGCTCTTCTTTTCCTAGAAGCTTGAGATGGAGCATTAGGTTGTTTATTTGTGCTCATTCTGTTTTCTTGATATGAAAGTTTATTGCTATATATTTGCCTCTTAAGACTGCTTTCATTGCATCCCACAGATTACAGTATGTTGTTTCTATATTTTCATTGAATTGTAGGTATTGTTTTATTTCTTCTTTAATTTCATCTGTAGCCACTGATTGTTCAAAAGGCTGTTATTTAATATTCATGTATTTATGTAGGTTTTACAAATTCTTTTGCCATTAATTTCCAATTTCAGTGCACTATAGTCGGATACTATGCATAGTATGATTTCACTACTTTTGCATTTACTTAAGAATGTTTTATGGGATAATATATGGTCTATTTTGGAGAATGTCCCATGTGAAGCTGAGAAGAATGTGTATTCTGATGTGGTTGAGTGGAACACTCTGTAAACATGTACAAAGTCTAATTGCTCACAGGTATGATTCAGTTCTATTATTTCTTTGCTGACTTTTTGTGTAGTTGATCTATCTCTTTGTGACAATGGGATGTTAAGATCTCCTGTTATAATTGTATTCTTGTGTATTTGGTTTTTCATGTCCATTAGTATCTGTCTTATATAGTTGGGTGCTCCTGTATTTGGTGCATATATATTTATAATTGTTAGTTCTTCCTCTTGAATTTTACCACTAACAAATATGTAGTGACCTTCTCTATCTCTTTTAATCCTTTTAGGTTTGAAGTTCATGTTGTCTGCAAATAGAATAGATACCCCTGCTTTTTTCTGAGTTCCTGTTGCATGGAATACTGTTTTCCATCCTTGGACTTTTAATCTATGTGTTTCCTTTTGGGTCAGATGTGTTTCTTGTATACAGCATATTGTGGGGTCCTGTTTCTTGATGCATTCTGTCAATCTATTTCTTTTTATAGGTGAATTGAGGCCATTTGTATTTATGGATAGCACTGATATGTACTGGCTTGACTTTGCCATGTTATGTTCCAGTTGTTTCTTTCTGCTTTTCCTCTTATTTAATTGCTTATCCTACCTGGATGTTTCTTTCTTTTGTTGTTTTGGGGATTGTAGCCTTTTTTTTTATCTCTGTCTAGTATGTCCTTCAGTACCCTTTCTAGGGTTGGTTTGGTGTACATGAATTTCCTCAGTTGCTCCTTCTCATGGAAGTATCTTGTTTCTCCATTAAATTTGAATGAAAGTTTTGCTAGGTACATCAGTCTGGGTTGAAGATTGTTTTCAGGGCTTGAAATACCTCACTCCCAGCTCTTCTTGACTTGAGGTTTTGTGCTGAAAAGTCTGCCATGATTCTAATGGGCTTTCCTTGATAGGTGAGTTGTGTCTTTTCTCTGATAGCTTTTTATATTGTTTTTATGCCGTATGTCTGAGATCTTAATTATTATGTGTCTGGATGTGGATTTATGTTGATTGTGACTGTTTGGTGTTCTATATGCCTCATTTATCTGCATATCAGATTCTTTCCCCATGTTTGGGAAATTTTCTGCTATTATTTCTGTAAATACTTTATGTATGTCATTTGCCTGCACTCCTGTATCTTCGCTAATGTCCATTATTCTTATATTGTTGCTCTTGTCATCATCATGAAGCTTCTGGATTGTCATTTCATGCTGCTTTGTTATTTTGAAAAGTTCTATCCTTTCCTGATCACTAACTGTGATCCTGTCCTCAAAGTCCCAAATCCTATCCTCAGCTTCTTTTAGGTGGTTTTGCACACTTTCAATAGAATTTTTTGTTTCTTGGATGTCTCTTTGAGTTTGTTTCATGAATTTTGCTTGTTTTCTATATTGTTCATTCAAAGTTTCAATCAGTTTCCCATGCTCATGTACTTTTCTCTCTAGTTCTTCTTTAGCTGCATTCAACAATTCCTTTACTAAAGTTGTTATTTCTATCTTTACATGGGAGACTACTTCTAATTTGATTTCCTCTATAACCTGATGCAGTTGTTTTTTTATTTCATTGGCTATCTTTTCAGTTTATCTTTTCAGTTTACCCGGTGTGTTACATTTGGGGTCCTCTATTTCAATGTCTCCTACACTTGCTTCTGGTGAATTATATGTTTGAGACTGCATTTTGCTTTTTTGTTTTGTCATTTTCACTCTGCCTGGTGTTTTCTATGTGTATGAGGGGATCACACACACTCTTTTCAGACACACCAAAGTGTTACAGTTAGTTGGAGGGGGTTTTACTACTGGTGCTATTTATCCCCTGTACACCTCTATTTTAGGGATATACTCACCACATTGATATAGTCAATCTGGTGTTGTCCAAAGTTCACCACCTGGGAGCAAAGTTGCAAATTTTCTCACATTAACTGGATCATGTTGAAATCTTCTGATGTTCCAGGTAGGAGGGTGGGCCTATCTGTAGCAGTCCAGGACAGTTTTCAGTCTTGGGCAGGCCTCCTTGATGTTCCCGGTGGCAGGGCTGGCCCTTGGTGGAGGTTAAGGGCAGCCTTGCCCTGAGGTGGGCTTGTGCTGAGTTCTCAGTGGCCGGTTGATCCTTTGGTGGAGGTTAAGGGTAGCCCACCCCTGAGGTGGGCTTGTGCTGAGTTCCCAGTGGCAGGGCAGGCCCTGGTGCACCAGGATTTAAAATCCACATTACTCACATTTCTCTGCTTAGATGTGTTATATTCTGTTCCAGTCATTGTACTAGATATGAAGGCACAGTCAGTTATACTGAAAATAACAGGATATTGTATGGTAATCATCCTTAATTTCCTATTAACATAATCTAAAGTGCTGCATAAACTACACTGCTTTACCATGACTGATCATAATCAAATCTGGCTTGTTAGATCACTGTTTTGTATTGATAGATTTTATTCAAAGCTATTATGATTGATAATATCAAGTCTGAGAGTATAGGCAACTACACTGAAGATGACAAGATTCACTAGAATATCCACTTTGATCCAGTTTGATTATTACCTGCCTTTGAAGTTTTATACTGTCTACAATGTTTTATTTTTACTAATATTTTTATGTACTGCTATATTCAATTATACTGCTATATTCCATTATGCCTGATATAGACAATTCTATTGAAGATAATGAGAGACAACACAGTAATCATTGTAGATCACCTTGTACTGTGGTTTTATATGATGTTTTGGTATCATGTTTTATATGAATTTGTTTTGTTTTGTCTTGCTATGTTTTATTTTTCCCTTTAATGCATAAAGGATAGAAATACATGTAGAGACTCATGCATGCATAGTTGTTTACAACCTCACTGTTTGAATATCTACTTTGTATGCTTTAATTTTATAACTTGAACAACTATTTCTAAGAGGACAATATGTAATTTATCAACTACTGATTTCTTACTGTTGGAAAATTGCAGAGTATGATGAATGCCTGAATGTAGTGGAATTGGGAACACATTTTTAGGCTTTATTCATAATTGTCCTGCCCAAAGAAGGGATCAGAGGTATGATTTTTATGGGTGCATTAAATAATTCCCCAGTTTGTACCCAGAAAATGTAGTTTTACATGGAAAACATTACAGGTATTGGTTCAGAGTGGTTTGGAGATGAGAGGTTTTAGATATTTTGAGACAAGTTAAGGGTAGAATGGGTTAAGAGGAGGAAGGCTCCTCCCCAGGAACAGATAGAGGTAACTATCCCATCTATTTTGGCAAGATAAGAACAGCACCAATGCCTGTGGTGGACATCTTCACTTGTGCCCAAGGCCAAAAAGGAGCATAGGTAAATAAGCAAATCTGTTAACACCTCAATTGATCAATTGTCAATGAAAGGCAATCTCCCTAGGAAGTGTCTATGATGAGAGCTAGGTTTAAATAAATGGAGAAGTAAGGCTTTCCTCTTCCCCAAGGGGGTAAGGGGAGAGTCATAACTAGATAGTAGTTAGCAGCATAGAAGGAGGAAGCACACAAATGGTTAAATGTGTGGTGCTAAGGTGGCAGTGGAGGGTGTGAGTGGTGTGAGTATCTTTAAGGTACAAGACAGTTTTGGAAGCCCAGAAAGTGGATAGAGGTTATCACATCTGAAGTTGTCAGTGTGGTAGATACAGGGAGCTCCCTGTAGCACTGGAGCAATGTCTGGAATCAAGATCACCATATGGGCTCAGTGTAAAAAGGTTCTAGATAGAGTGTAGTACCCTCTGAAGAGGGACACTCTCTATTACCTCATGTTTGCATCTAAAGTTAATTAATGGCATGAGAAGAAACACTCAGTGACAGAGATTGTGGTAAACACTGAATTGACATCTTAGTACAGTCAGACTGAAATCAGAGTGATATTAGTGAGTACTGCAGGGAGGCTACATATATTAGGGTTTGTGGTTAGGGTGATAATCCTGAAGAATCTGGATGGAATGTTTGAGGCTAAATCTGCCAGGATGATAATCATAGGCGTGCATATAACCCTGGATATTTTTAGCATCAGGGAGACTGAAGATGCATACCTAAATTTCTTCATGGCCACCAATTCTTTATTGCAGAGGACAGTGTGGATTCCACTTGCTTGAAGAAGGCACATGAATGTCTCTGTCATGTCAGGTATGACAAAGATAGCAAAAGCAAGCAATGAAGACTGAAACTCTTTTTATCCCTTACATCTCATTATCCTACATAGGACAGGTAACACTACCTTACTCCTAGTATCCATGGGCCTAGAATAAATCATTCCCAGCCTCAATAGATCTATATCCAGCCATTTCTGAAAAGGGCCCACCTACGACTGATTGAGGCTTTGAGAGGACATCTAGACACAAACTAAACCATGATGCATGAAATGATTTCCATCTTTAAATTTTTATTCTGTGAATGTCTCTTTGAATTGGGTGAGCTTTTGAATGCAACAGATTTCTTAATTGTTTTTTTTTTTTTTTTTTTTTTTTTTAGTTCTGTCTGTCACTCTCAGTCTTTTAAGTGGAGGGTTCAGGCTGTTCACATTGAGTGATACTACTAAGATATCTTTGTTATCTACTATCATTGAGTTCTTTATCTGTTGGCTTATGCTTTGGAAACCTTTTTCAGGATTTTTGTTGCTGTATACCTGTTGACTTACTAGTGTCCTGTGGGTGTTTTTAGTTACATCTGATTCATTGTTTCTGTCAAAAATATTTTCTCTACAGTTGGCTTAGCACTCACCTATCTTGTGAGCTGCTTTTTCATGAAAATACCTTTTTCTACATTTCTTTAAAAGACTAGCTTTTTTTGAAAAGCTAACCTGGGTTGGAAGTTTTTTTTTGCCATTTTGCCTTGAAATAACTCACAGTAAGGTCTTCTAGACTTTATAGTTTGTGGTAAGATGTCTGCTGTACTTCTATTTGATTGACATTTATATGTAATTTTGTTTTTCTCTGATTGCTTTTCAAATGCTGTCTTTTGTCTAAATACCTGATAATTTAATAAGGATATGCTTTGGTGAGATGCTTTTTTCACCATAATTATTTAGTGTTTTACCAGATGTGCTTACTTGCATTTTAAACTCATTTCTTATGTTTTGAACTATTCCTCCTATGATTACTATAGGAATGTTAGTGGATTGAACTGTGCTACCATCTAGTTTTTTCTCTACCTGTAATTACTGTAAGATTTGTTTCCTTTCATTGAGTAGCAACTGAATAGTCTTCTCATTTTTGCTTCTTGAAGCATATAATAATAACTCAATATGTGTTTTCAGTACCAGACAATCTGTCTTCACATTGGTTTTTCTGCAATGTATAAATTTTGTATAACTTTTATTTTCAGGTATTTCTCTTAGAAAGTAGATTATTGGTAAAATTTAGTGACATGCAGTGATGACATTCTGAAGTGGCTTCATAAACAATATGGGAATCCAAGCAGCCAAATTGATAAGTTTGGAATTTAATTACTTGAACTCAGTGACTACCCCAGTGGAACCATTTTAGAGTCTCACTGAATAGCTCTGAACTGAAAAATTACAAAGCTTCTAAACAGAGACCCACACAAAAAAATTCCATTGGAAACAATTTAGCTAGAATCTCATATTAATTTTTGCTTGACAGCTCTAAGTTGCTAATTTTGTTGAGCAGGTTAATTTTTTTCTTATGGGTACAGCTCATATTCCTTTTCTCATGGGATTTATACCCTGAGTACTTTTCCATTTTCCTGGGGCAAATACAGGGCACTAATTAAATGCAAGGCTCAAGATGGTTTCAGTTATACCAAGCTAAAAAACTCAACATAGGAAATGTCTACCTGTACATCCCATATGTAAGTTCCTCTTTTTTCCTGTTTCTTTCTCTTTCCTTCAACACTTCTCAGTTTGTACAAAGATATGCTTCCATTTTCTCATTTATTCTTTCTCTTCCATAATCCTCCAATTCAATTTGAACATTTTACCTATTTTCCAAAATCAATAATATATTTTTATATTTACTGACACTTTCAATTTCTTATAGCAGAAAAAATTTGCAGTTATCACATAACTGTCTCATTTATTTTAATTAAGAATATGAATTCAATGTGCATCCATTTACCTATAACAGTCTCAAGGTTTTCCTTCTTTATGGCAAATTAATACTACATCACAAAATAAACCTTTTTTATCCATATCTTGGTTGATGGACATTTGGGTTGTTTCCAAGATTTCACTATTACAAAATGTGCTGAAATATTTACACGGTATGTAGTTTTAATTCTTCATAATACATACTCAGAAAGGGAATAGCTTGGTTAAATGAGACCATTAATCCTAGACCTTTGAGGAATTTTCATGCAGATTTCCAAAATCCCTGTCCTACTCTACATTTTGACCAACACTGGAAAAGGGTTCTGTTTTCCTCACAGTACCAATAGCACTTGTTGGTTGATGAGCTGATAATAGCTATACTTTCTGGAGATGGAATCTCATGTTTTTGGGTTGAGTCTTTAAATTTGGGATATCTAACTTTTATTGATTCTTTATGTGTTTTATGTATTACTCCTTCACCTGCATCTCAACTGGCTAGGGCTTTCTCCAATCTGGGTTGTCTTCACTCTGTTGGTGACTTCTTTTACTGTGCAGGAGCTTTTAATTAAGGCAAGATCCCAACTGTTAATTCTTTGTATTTTCCAGGTAATCAGTGCTATATTTCTTGCAGTGTCTGTCTACAAATATATTTTCAAGGGTTCTATCTCTTCTCTCTTCCAGCAGATTGGGTGTTTCTGCCTTAACATTTAGATCACTGACCCATTATAACTTTAGTTCAGTCCACAGTGATCAATATGGGTTTAGTTTTAGTGTTTGAGGTGTGGAAAACCAGGTTTTACTGATCCATTTATTAAAGAGGATTTCTTTCTTCCAGTAATTATTATTAGTTTGTCAAAGATAAAAAAGTTGAGTGTGTTTGAAATAGTTTTTTGCTTTTTTATTATCCTCATGTTTGCTGCTTTGACAGCACCTTCCTGCTTTTATCTGTAGTATACTTTTAAAGGTTGTAATTTGATGCCCTATTCTTTGCTTTTGTTGCCCATAATTGTTTTTGTTATTCCAAGGTCTCTTCTGATTCTCAAAGAATTTGAGGAATGTTTGTATTGTCTGGTTGTGTGAGGTGTTCTAATTGTCTTTCCACTGGGATTCCCTTAGATCTGTATAACAATTTTGAGAGTATACCAATTTTTACTATATTTGTTCTTCTTATGAAAATGCAAAGGTTATCTTTGCATTTCCCGCTATCTTGTTCAAACTTCTTTTTCAGAGTGTTGTAGTTCAAATGGAGAGATTGTTTATTTTCATTGTTAGATTAATTCCCAAGTACTTCATTTTTTTGAGGGGGGAGCTATACTGAGACTTTGATTTCCCTAATGTCTATCCCTGTGAGTTTGTTAGTTTTGTACAGAAATGATATTGATTTTTGAGTATTGGCTAGGTCTCCTGGTATGCAGCTGAACCTAGTTAGCTAATGTAGAATCTTTTGGTAAAGGTTTTGTGATCATCTATGTACAGTATCACCTGCAAATAATTTAATTTACTCTTTTTCTATTCATTTTATTTTTGTCTAATTGCTCTAGCTAATGTTTCCAGATTTATATTGGATAGGAATTTTGATAGTGGATATCTGTGCCTTGTTCTAGGTTTTAAAGAGAAAGCTTTCAATTTTTCAACATTTAATTTAATAATAGGCTGTTGGGTTTTGCATTAGATAGTGTCTTGATTAATTTTACTTTTCTGTCATTTTGGGGACAAAACACATGGCACTGAAATTGAAGAAAGGTTTATTTAGCTCACTGTTTGTAGAGGTTTCAGTCTATAATTAACTGGTTCGAAGGCAGTGTGACGTCACAGGAACATTTCAAGGCAACTGCCAGAGCAAAAAGGGAGGAAAAGCAAACCTCTTTTCCTCTCTTAGATTGTATACAGACCACACTCCATTTCCAGGGCAGGCATAGCACTCACAAAATCTCTATGCCCTCCTTTTACACAGGAAGAGGATATTTACAAAGGAAGAACCCTGGCTCCCTGTTGAGTCACTTAGACTCCTAAACTTCTCAAGTTGACACAATGTATTAACCACAACTGATTGCTTTTACCAGATTGAGATAAAGAACATCTATTCCAATTTTTGTATTTTTTTTAACCACAAATGTGTCATATTTTGTCAATTTTTTATCTGTTAAGAGGATCACATTTTTATTCTTGTTTTTGTTAATGTCATGTACTACTTCTATTGATTTAGATAGGTCGTACCATTTTTGCATACTTGGGATGAACCCTACTTGTTCATGGTTTATAATCTTCTTGATGATTTCCTGAATTCTTCTTTCTGGTATCTTGTTGAGAATCTTTGAATCTATGTTCCTTAGGAAGATTTGCCTGCAGTTGTTTTCCTGGTTGAATTCTTCTCCAGATTTAGGAGCAGTGTAATACTTACTTCCAGGACTTACTTTGGGAATATTGCTTCCCTTTAAATTTCATTAAAGAGTCTGAGAGGTAATGGAATTAAATTTTTTCTAAATTTCTTGGGAAATTCAACGAATTCATCAGCACCTGGGCTTTCCTTCATTGCTAAGTTTTAATTACATTTGAATTTTGAACCAGCCCTGGAGGCACATGTCTGTTATCCCAGAACTCTTGTGTCTGATGCAGGATGATCAATGTTTGAGTTCAGGCTACACTACATAGTGAGGTCAAACACAGCCTGGACTCATTAGACCCTATCTTAAAAAAAAATAAAAACAGAGAAATAAATTTCAATTTTATTGACAGATTGGGTCACACTCAAGATCTTGATTCAGTTTTGGTAATTCTTATGTATCTAGGAATCTGTCTATTCCTTCTGTTTTCTGTACTATTTGGGTACATTTCTCAAAGTACATATTGATGTTCTGCATTTTTGAAGGATCTGTTGATTTCACCATTCTCATTGGTAACTGAATGAATTTGAGTCTTTTCCTTTTTTGGTATACTGGAATGGAAATACTACATTTCTTGTTGGTTATGGTAAGAAGCAGAAATATGCTGCAGCAAAGTATACCCAATGTTGTGGGTTGTAAAAAATAGAGTGTGCTCTCCAGTGTATTATATTCCATGAAGTACATAATATAGGTATGAAAGATATTTAAATTTAGGTGATCCTATAGAACTCACAATTTATGTGTCTATTCATAATTAAGACTTGAGCAAGCTATTCTGTTGATTGCATTATGGGTATTTAATGCATTGTTCACTAAGTTTTCCTATCATAGGTTTGTAAAAACTCAATCCTATCAGACTTTAAGCAATTTTTATAACAGAGAACACACAATAAAACACCTCAAAAATATTTCCATGTAAAAGTATTATTAAAAAAAAAATAGGAATAGGAGACCAAGTGGGACACATGCCTACACCTTGCACAAGATATGTTTGAAAGAATTTGCTTTCAAACATACATTAAACATACATACATTAAACATTAGATGGACCTTAGAAACAATGAAAAATATCTTTGCAGAAATGTATCCCAAATAGGCAAGAACACAGTATAAATAACAGATTGAAAAATTTGTTTCTAATGACTTGATTGATATATGTGAGGAATTTGGTTTTTCTTCATGCCAGTATTATAGCTTTATATGTAAAAACAATAATTATCAAAGACATTATGGCATCAAAGCATCAGGGAATAGAACAAAGGCATTAATCTCATAACACTCAGTAGCAACCATACTCCCCAGAAAAGTTCCACAGATGATGAACATTCCATTCAAAGTGTTGTTACAAGTATTACAACATAATTTATATTTTCTGGACAGATTACTGCAAATAATGATTTCCTGTAGAAGACAAATTATGGTCATGTGGTGAAATGAGACTTAGAGACAAATCTCCCCCAAAGTTCCCCTTTTTTCCCATGTAGCTATATGTTGTTGTTCTGCTAGAGGCAAGATTGACTACTATGTACTGTGAAGAGTTTAAGTCATCTTGTTTTTACAGGATTCATAAGGTTCTGTCTTCTTTCAAGGCTGTTATAAATTGCTCTGATTGTTTCCATGCCTTTGATTGCCCCCACCTAGTTTCCAAAGTGCAATGCCTTATTTGTGATATCTTGAATTCTACAACAGTGGGATTCTGGCAATGAAAAGCACTGAGCAGTATGGTTTATGTTTGGTATCTGTGACTGAAAAAAACCCAGTGAAGCAAATTAAGCCATTGCAATGTAAACATGAAAAAGTTTATGTGAAAAAAATTAAACTTTATGGAAATGAATGCATTGAAAGAAAAGTACACAACATATGTAATGATATAATATACAGTGCTGTTGGTATACAGAAAGGAATCTTGTCATGTCATATGAAAAACAAAATTTGCTAATCTACAAGTTGTGTGAAAACAATTCAACTTTGTCAAAAACTCATGTTGACAAGACTTTGAAAATAGATATTAATAGAAAATACAGCATCAAATTAAAAATATCCTTTGTTACACAGATTATGGAAAACCCACACAAAATTGAAAGGCAACATAGTGTAAAACTCTAATAGTAAAAACTACAACAGTAAGATTTGTCATGGCCTATTCCTCCCAAAATTAAGGATAAAATAAAAACAGCACAAAACTTAACAGTACTTGAAAGTAAAAAATACATTTTGATCAGTCATGCTTAATTAAGACATTATGGGCTAACCTCAGACACACAGATAAAAACCATTCTGGCAGCTCAATGTTTTTAAACACTGCACATAAATAATCTGCATATGTGACATATTAAAAATGACATAATATATGTAGTTTCTCATATCTTCATCTAGGATTTGTTCTTTTTGGAACATTTGTGAGGAAACATTGACATAAAACACTTTGTATTATTTCTACAGAATTTCACCAAATGAAGCATCTTTACGGAGTATTCAAAATAGCCTTACATATATAGTTTCTGCTCAGTGATGCTTTTTGATTTGACACGAAATATATATAGTCATGTACTTAACACATGTGCACTGAATCTTCCTCCACATTGTTTATGGACATAGGGCTTCTCCTCAATGAGTTTCTAAATGTCTATGTAATGAAGACAGCAAATCTCTTTCTACATTGCTTGCATATATAGCGTTTTTACACTGTGGCTTTTTGACGTATTTGACAATAATTATGCATACTGAAAGCTTTACTCTATTGAACACATGTGTATAGCTTTTCTCCATTGTGAGTTCTTTCATGTCTTTGATAATGACTGTTTGTGGTGAAAGCTTTCCCACATTCCTCACATACATAGGGTTTCTCCCCAGTGTGAATTCTTTCATGATTTCTACAACAACGATATGTGCTGAAAGCTTTACCACACTGCTTACATACATATGGTTTCTCTCCAGTGTGAAGTCTTTCATGAATTCTACAATACGATTGATGGCTGAAAGCTTTTCCACACTGCTTGCATACATAGGGTTTCTCTCCAGTGTGAATTCTTTCATGATTTTGACAACTGCTACGTGTACTGAAAGCTTTCCCACAATGCTTACACACATGAGGTTTCTCTCCAGTGTGAATTCTTTCATGCTGTTGACAATTACTACGTAGACTGAAAGTTTTCCCACAATGTTTACATACATGAGGTTTCTCTCCAGTGTGAATTCTTTCATGATTTTGACAACTGCTACGTGTACTGAAAGCTTTCCCACATTGCTTACATACGTGAGGTTTCTCTCCAGTGTGAATTCTTTCATGATGTTGACAACTGCTACGTGTACTGAAAGCTTTCCCACATTGCTTACATATATGAGGTTTCTCTCCAGTGTGAATTCTTTCATGCTGTTGACAAATACTATGTGTACTGAAAGCTTTCCCACAATGTTTACATACATGAGGTTTCTCTCCAGTGTGAATTCTTTCATGCTGTTGACAATTACTACGTAGACTGAAAGTTTTCCCACATTGCTTACATACATGAGGTTTCTCTCCAGTGTGAATTCTTTCATGATTGTGACAATTGCTACGTGTACTGAAAGCTTTTCCACACTGCTTACATACATAAGGTTTTTCTGCATTGTGAGTTCTCTCATGTGCTTTACAAACATCAGATCTGCTGAATGCTTTTGCACATTTCTTACATGCATAATGTTTCTCTCCAGTGTGAATTCTTTCATGCTGTTGACAAGTACTACGTGTAATGAAAGCTTTCCCACATTGCTTACATACATAAAGTTTCTCAGCATTGTGAGCTTTTTCATGTCTTTTACAATATGCCTGTAAACTGAAAGCTTTCCCACATTGTTTACATACATAAGGTTTTTCACCAGTGTGAATTTTTTCATGTCTTTTACAATACACTTGTGTACTGAAAGCTTTCCCACATTGCTTACATACATAGGATTTCTCAACAGTGTGAGTACTTTCATGCTTTTGATAATGAATATTTTTCCTGAAACCTTTCCCACATTGCTTATATACATCCTTTTTCTCCTCCATCTCAATTATTTCATGTTGTTGAGAAATAGTATGTGTGCTGAAAGCTTTTCCACATTGCTTACCTGCAGAGGGTATACTCCAACTGTGATTTGTCTGATAGATCTGAACATCACTGGGTTTGCTGGAGGCATTCAAATTTTTCAAACATACAAACATTTTATCTCTAAGATGAGTTATTTCACTGAGACTAAAGCAGGATTTCTCACACTGATCACATTCACATGGTTTCTTGCCAGCCTCTGTCCTTGCATGATTCTGAAAGGATTGCAAATCATCACAGTTTTTTATATTTTCATTACATTTAAACAGCTTCTCTTTAGGTTCAAAATACTCATTTGGCTTTACTGCAGTGTGAGCTCTGATGGGCATGTTTAGTGAAAAGGGCCCAGTCAGAAGCTTTCTACAAGAAAGACTTTCAATTGTTTTCAAACCACATGGTTTCATATGGACATTAGCATCTTGAGTACAGAAGAAGCATTCTTTATGCTGATTCCAACCTTTGTATTGATGGCATTTCTCAACGTCTTCATTTCTGTAAAAGATAAACAAGAAAAAATGCAATGGTTCTCCATGTTAATGATTAAAAGGAACACATTTTTTGATGCATGCTAAAAAATGTGATAATAAATTAAATGAGTACAAATGAGGGATCTTTAGAGAAATCTTTTTCCTAAAAAGTGGTATGTAATTGGAAATTTTTCAGTCAGTATATTTTATAATGGAGTAATTTTAGTTCTATTTTGAGTAACATATATAAAACAAACACATATGGATTAATTTTAATCAATTAAACCATTTCCCATTCACTCTTCATTCTACTCTTATCTTGTCTTTCCCGTCTTGAAAATATCACTTTCCTTTATTTATCACCTCTCATCTACATCTATACATGACACCTAAATGCAATGTCATCCATATTCATGACGTTGGTGATAAAGGAAATTTTTTAATATTTCATATTAGATAGTGTCATTTGCATGTTTTCAGTTGTAGTTCAGTTTCTTATGTTGAAATGTTTTTGTGTTTAGTTTTCAGACTGTACATATTCAAGTTGCATATATTTTTGGAGGTATTTTTGAAATTCAATATATTTGAAGATGTCAGTTTTTTGATTTTCATGTTTCTCTTTATGTAGTGTCTTAAGGAGTATGCTTTTTTCTTGAAAGTGCAAATTACCTTAGATTTCTGCAGTAGTTATTGCACTCTTCTTCCACCTTCTGGTTACTCAAGTGTCTTCCTGAATTGTAGACACAGAAGTATAAGGAGTCATTACATTATTACAGATGCAAATTAGATTCATGATAAACTATAAGCAGGCACATTAATTTTTTCTAATTGTTTTCACTTTCTGCTTAATGAAACTACACTGACAAGCAAAAAACAATATCCTCTGAGTGTATTAATAAGAATGAGATTTCACTCTTACCTACAGTCACAATGTTCCAAAAGGTTTCCTCTATCACATCTCTGTAGAGCTTCTTCTGGGATGGACTCAGCAAAGTCCACTCCTCACTGCTGAAGTTCACAGTCACATCCTCAAAGTTTACTGACTCCTAAAGGATCATACATATATTTCTTGAAGGAAGATTGAGATGAACAGCCTGGACTATCTGAAATCCTGTCATAAAAATGTGTAACTGAGAGTGAAGGGCGAGGGGTACATGTCTGTAATCTCAGCACTCAGGAGGCTGAGGCCAGAAGATTATCATGACTTCAAGACTATTGTGAACTATACAGTGACTTCAAGGTCAGGGTGATATACAGTGAGACTCTGACTAAAAAGAAATGAAGCAGGATAACAAAAAAAGCTGCTTCATGGTGGCTTGTGAAAAAAGGAGTGGATATAACTGCAGCTTGAAATATTATCATAGTCTTAGATTCTGCACTCCAATAAAAGTTATACACCACACAACTAATGTCTAATTCAGATACATATCAAGAGAAAGAAGCCACGAAGAATGCCTTTCAAAATGGTCACTGCATATTCCCAATAGTAAAAATTATAACATTTTGAATACAAAAATTATACTACATTATGCTGAATTTAACCAAGCACTATTATAATGGTATACTTTTATACACAACTGCAAGGCTGTGACAGGAGTATAAGGCCTTAAAGCTCAGCCTAGTCTATGTACTTAGAATAACTGTCAAAATTTCAAATAATGACAACTGGAAATGTGAAAGGTGAGATTTTCCCCAGAAGACGGTCCTAAGCTAAATTCCTACTGACACAACAAATACCTTTTAATTTTTCCTATTCTTGTGAAAAACCATCTCCATTATACAGAGATAATGTTGCCCAAGCAATTTTAAGCTAAAAAAAGAAAAAAAAATACAATTATACTTAAAATTGACTAGGTGAATGTAGTAGTAACAAAAGAATTGTCTATATCATGATTTAAATTTCTATCCTTCTTTCAGCCTAAATGTCTGAATCACTTTCCAAGTTCATTAGGATAGACCTCATAGTTCAGTTTCATACAAGGTAGATTTCAGAGGGAAATTCCTTACTCAAGAGCTGATTTTGCCCATCACCACCATCCACTGCTTTCCCATGTTGTTTGTTCTCTCCTGTGCTCTTCTATAGACAGAATGGTGTCGTACATGTAATTACTGACATGTCTGAGAACTACACTTGGCACTTTTCACTTGCTGAAATACTGCTTCTACACTTGGTCCTACCTCATTCAGTATGTCACATTTTTTTGACACAGGTTATTCTCTTGTAGGTAAGACTGGCCTTGAACTGATTATGTAACCCAGGGTGAAACTGAACACCCAAGCATCCTCCAGCATCAGTCTCCTGAGTACTAATATTGCATTCATTTGACACCACAGCCAGCTAGAATTTTCATTTTATGAAACAATATCTACAAACTATCCATGCACCATAACAATTATGTGAGACAACTTGTTTTTTCTATATTTCCATGTATACACAAAGCATATGTAGATACTCTACTTCAAGGAGATTCAGTTTATGTTTAACATTCAATCCCTTATGAAAGTTGTCCTTTAGAGATTATTTTCATCTTTCTTTTTTCCAGTGAAAACTTTTTGTTCAAACTCCTGTTACATTCCAGGGTGAAAACATGAGATAGCCTCTCAGCTGATGCTATGAGAGTCAAAAAGAATTACACGTTTCTGGCAGTAAAAGCGCCAGCCTTTCTCACATCAAGTTATCTCTTGCATCACTAACTGGGAGTCTCTGTGCCTGGTGTAAGAGTGCTTCATTTCTTTAATATATGCTGTGCCTATAACTGTAATATATACCTGCCATAACCCATGTCTACCTCCCCAATTACTACTGATAAAAGTCTTGGGCATTCTGATTCATGGCCCCTTTTCCAGTAAGAACTACTGGTAATCCATATCCCTGGGAACTGCAGATGTTTCTGTCTTTTTTTTTAATTTTAATCTCTGGCTACATTGCTGGATGGGAGACAGAACACTATTCATAGTTTTCGGTAGGACCCTTTATCTAGATATTTAATAAATTTAGGATACTATTATTAGGTACCATAGTTCCTATCCTTTTACTGAGACAAAGTATTAAATACACTCAGAGGAATTTATATTGCCCTATGAGTTCAAAACCTTGTCTATTTGATGCAAGGCCTAAAGTAGTTGGTAAAATAGAAAGGTGAAGGCAAGGTATTTAAGTCATGGCAGTGTGGATGGAAGGAAAGTTGGTAGGATCTGCAAACAGGAATACTCTTTTCCAGGTCCTGTCCTTAACAATGACATGTCTCCAAAAATTCCACACCTCCTAACACCACATTCGGATACTGAAATCAACAGTGAATTAGTGCAATGAAGAGGAGAGGGCCCATTTAAACCAATCAACTTGCAAGCTCATGTGATATTTACAAACCACATAATAAGTGGTTTGCTGTTGGAAGAAAAATCAGGGCACACAACACAGCAGTCTCACCCACACAGAAAACTCACACACATGTCATGAGTATCCAATCAACCCTCCCCCTCACTGCATGGTGAGGAATGGGACTTTCCATGCACATCCCATGTTTCTTATGCCTCATTTGCTTGCACTATCTGTCCCTTGTAACACTATCACATGCGTTCACAGTGTGTTTGAGACCCAACTGATCTTTTTTGCTCTGCAGAAACAAAGCTAAGAGGCTGACCAGCCTGGAGTGCATCAAACAGAAAAAGTTAGTTTTAAAAACTAGATTAACCACATGATTATATCACAAACCCATTTGGCAATCAGAAAAGATCCCTTGTCTTACAGTCAAGTCTGTTGCTAAGACAGCATTTGCCGCACAATAAAAAAACTTTGACCCTCATTACTTCAATCCTAACTTCCTGATTTTCTACTAGTTGCATTGGCTTTGACACCAGGGCACTGATTTTGCCTCCTTTCCTCATTTCTTCACTGTAGAGAGGACAAAGGACCCAGATAAAGGCAGGAGAGCCAAGAATAGTACAAAAAGATGAACTAGATTCTGTGTCCCTAGGATTATTACCTGAGTTAGAAGGAAAACTTGAATGGGCCTGATTCATGCAGCATTATTCCTCGCTCTTATCAGACTATTGGTGCTACATGGACTGTATTCCTACACTCCAAGTTAATTATAGCCTTTTCATCTGAGAAGTCTTTGAAACTCTTCTGCAATTGGCCATTTAAGTATTCCTTAACACTCCTAATGAGAAAGCAAAATGGAAATCCTTTTCTCATCAGCAATGGTTTAAGCAGGTTTTTCAGAGGCTGAGGAAAAAATATTCTTACACATGGCTGCCTCTATGGGCAAGATTTCAGAATCTATGTCTCAGCCTGCTGACTAGTTCCAATGGTAGAGGTTCTAGGGTGAAGAAGTCTCAGTTCAGGGCATGGGGAACACATCATATTCTGGATCCTTTAACTTTTATTTATCAATTGAAGCTCCAAAAAACCTTATTTGTGTGTCTGGGGGATTCTCTATTAACTTCTGAATATGGTACTGGTACCAGCTTCTGTCCTTATTTACTCCCATGAAACTCATTGTAAACACTAACGCCTTTAGGGGAGTCTCAGGATATCTGATAGAACATTTCTCTAACATCCAAGAAACAAAAAATTCTATTGAAAGAATGCAAAACTGCCTAAAGGAAGCTGAGGATAGGATTTTGGACCTTGAGGACAGGATCAAAATTAGTGACCAGGAAAGGATAGAACTTTTGACAATAAGAATCCAGACAATCCAGAAGCTTCATGATGATGCCAAGAGCAACAATATAAGATTAATGGGCATCAGTGAAGATACAGGAGTCCAAGCAAATGACAGACATAAAGTATTTGAAGAAATAATAGCAGAAAATTTCCCAAACATGGGGAAAGAATCTGATGAGCAGATAAGTGAGGCATATAGAACAACAGTCAAAATCAACATAAAGCCACATAATAATTAAGATCTCAGATATACAGCATAAAAACAGAATAAAAACAGAAAAAATACAGTCAAAATGAAAATAAATTCACATAAAAATTAAGATCTCAGATATACAGCATAAAAACAGAATAAAAACAGAAAAAACACAACTCCCCTATCAAGGAAAGCTATTAGAATTACAGCAGACTTTTCAGCACAAACCCTCAAGTGAAGAAGAGCTTGGAGTGAGGTATTGCAAGCCCTGAAAGAAAACAACCTTCAACCCAGACTGATGTACCCAGCAAAACTTTCATTCAAATTTAATGGAGAAACAAGATACTTCCATGACAAAGAACAACTGAAGAAATTCATGTCCACCAAACCAACCCTAGAAAGAGTACTGAAATACATATTAGACAGAGATAAAAATGACCACAATCCCCAAAACAACAACAGAAAGAAACCACCAGGTAGGATAAGCAATTAAATAAGGGGAAAAGCAGAAAGAAACAACTGGAACATAACATGGCAAAGTTGAGCCAGTACATATCAATGATATCCATAATATAAATGGCCTCAATTCACCTATAAAAAGAAATAGATTGATAGAATGGATCAAGAAACAGGATCCCACAACATGCTATATACAAGAAACACATCTGACCTAAAGGGAAACTCATAGATTAAAAGTCAAAAGATGGAAAACAGCACTCCATGCAACAGGAACCCAGAAAAAAGCAGGGGTAACTATTCTATTTGCAGACAATGTGAACTTCAAACCTGAAAATGATTAAAAGAGATAAAGAAGGTCACTACACACTCAGTGAAAAATTCAAGAGGAAGAACTAATATATATATATATATATATATATATATATATATATATATATATATATATATCAAATACAGGAGCACCCAACTACATAAGACAGATACCAATGGACATGAAAAGCCAAATACACAAGAACACAATTACAACAGGGGATCTTAACAACCCATTGCCACAAAGATATAGATCAACTAGACAGAAAGTCAGCAAAGAAATAACAGAACTGAATCATACCTGTGAGCAATTGGATGTAGTAGATGTTTACAGAATGTTCCACCCAACCACATCAGAATACACAACCTTCTCAGCAGTGCATGGGACATTCTCCAAAATAGATCATATATTATCCCATAAAACATTCTTCACTAAATGCAAAGGTATTGAAACAATCCCATGCATAATATCTGACCATAGTGCACTGAAACTGGAAATTAATTGCAAAAGAAATTGCAAAATCTATATAAATACATGGACATTAAATAACAGCCTTTTGAACAACCAGTGGGCTACAGATGAAATTAAAGAAGAAATAAAGAAATACCTACATTTCAATGAAAATACAGTAACAACATAGTGTAATCTGTGGGATGTAATGAAAGTGGTATAAGAGGGAAATATATAGCAATAAATTGTCATATCAAGAAAACAGAACGAGCACAAATAAACAACCTCATGCTCCATCTCAAGCTTCTAGGAAAAAAAGAGCAAGCTAAACCCAAAGTTCACAGAAGAGATGAAATTGTAAAGATTAGAGCAGAAATCAATGCAACTGAAACTAAAAAAAAAAAAAAAAAAAAAAACCAAAAACACAACAATGCAAAGAATTAATGAATCAAAAAGCTGTTTTTTTGAGATAATAAACAAAATTGACAAATCCCTAGCTAACCTTATCAAGAGAAAGAAACAAAAAACCAAAATTCACACAATAAGAACTGAAAAGGGAGAGATTACTACAGATCCCATGGAAATTCAAAAGATCATGAATACCTACTTTGACAATCTCTATGCACATAGAATGGAAAACACAGAGGAAGTGGACTGATTTCTAGACATGTATGAACTACCAAAGGTCAACCAAGAAGATACAGCAATTTTGAACAACCCAATATCAGCTATTGAAATTGAAAACACAATTAAAAACTTACCAACAAAGAAAATACCAGGTCCTGATGGATTCACAGCTGAATTCTAAAAGAAATTTAGACAAGATTTGATGCCAATACTCCCTCAACTCTTCAATGAAACTGAGAAGGAAGCAATCCTCCCTAAATCATTCCTGGAGGCAAGTATTACTCTGATACCAAAACCAGAGAAAGACCCAACCAAAAAAGAGAACTATAGGCCAATCTCACTAATCAACATTGATGCAAAGATTCTCAATAAAATACTGGCAAATAGAATGCAGCAAATCATCAAGAAGATTATACATCATGACCAAGTGGGGTTCATTCCAGGAATGCAGGGATGGTTTAACATACACAAATCAATACATGTAATACACCACATCAGCAGAGCCAAAAACAAAAACCACATGGTCGTCTCAATAGGTGCAGAAAAAGCTTTCAATAAAGTCCAACACATGTTCATGATAAAACCCTTTAGAAACCCAGAATAAACGGTGTCTACCTCAACATTATAAAGGCCATCTATAACAAACCAACAGCCAGCATTATACTAAATGGACAAAAACTGGAAGCTTTCACTTTAAAATCAGGAACAAGACAAGGATGTCCACTATCACCACTTCTTTTCAATATAGTTCTGGAAACACTAGCCAGGGCAATCAGACAAGAGAGAGAAATAAGAGGAGTAAAGATAGGAAAGGAAGAAGTTAAATTATCACTATTTGTAGATGACATGATATTCTAAATAGAAGACCCAAAAAATGAAATTAAAAGACTACTAGAGGTTAACAAGTTCAGCAGTGTAGCTGGATACAAAGTCAATGCTCAACAATCAATAGCATTCCTGTACACAAACAAAAAACTCACTGAGAGAGAAATTATGGAAATGTCACCCTATACAATAACATCTAAAGAAATGAAATACTTAGGAATCAACCTAACTAAAAATATAAAAGACCTATATGCTGAAAATTATACTATTCTGTAAAAGGAGATTGAAGAAGATATTAGAAAATGGAAGGATATTCCTTGCTCTTGGCTAGGAAGAACCAACACAGTGAAAATGGCCACACTCCCAAAACTGTAATACAGATTTAATGCAATCCCAATCAAAATACCATTGGCATACCTCACAGATCTAGAGAACACACTACTTAAATTCATTTGGAAACAGAAGAAACCTAGAATAGCAAAGGCAATTCTGGGCAACAAAAGCAAGGTAGGAAATATCTCAATTCCTGACTTGAAACAGTACTATAAAGCCACAGTGATCAAATCAGCTTGGTACTGGCAAACAAATAGACCTGAGGATCAATGGAAGAGATTAGAAGATGCAAGCACAACTACAAAGACACTCAGCCACCTGATATTTGACAAAGGGGCTAAATATGTCCACTGGAAGAAGGATAGTCTCTTTAATAAATGGTTGGAAAAATTGGCTCTCTACATGCCAAAGACTGAAACTAGACCCAAGCATATCACCATACACAAAACTAAACTCTAAGTGGACCAAAGACCTAAATATTAAAACAGAAACACTAAATCTACTGGAAGACAAGGTAGGTAGAAGTCTTGGAGACATAGTGGTAGGCAGAAAATTCATGAACTAAACACAAACTGCATTGGAAATACTTCAAAGGATCAATGATTGGGATCTTATATTATTGAAAAGTTTCTGCCCTTCAAAAGAAATCCTCAACAGAATGAAAAGAAAACCCACAGAGTGGGAAAGAATTTTAGCCAACAGTCCCTCACACAAAGGACTTATATCCAGAACATATAAAGAATTGAAAAACATCAGGCTCCCCAAATTCAAAGACCCTCTCCAAAAATGGGCATCCGAGATGAACACACAGTTCTCAGAGGAAGATATACAAATGGCAAATAAATGCATGAAGAAATGTTCACCATCACTGGTCATTCAAGAAATGCAAATTAAAATAACATTGAGATTTCACCTCACTCCGGAAGGAATGGCGACCATCAAGAAATCAACTGATAACAAATGTTGCTAAGGCTGTGGGGAAAAGGGAACACTACTCCACTGTTGAAGGGGATGTAGACTCATGCAACAATTATGGAAATCCATATGGAGAATTCTTAGAAGACTAGGATTGGAAGTTCCATTCAATCCAGCTATTCCCCTCTTGGGTATTTTCCCAGGAGAATTGAAAAGTTCATATCATACTGATATATGTGCACCCATGTTCATAGCTGCACAATTTGTGATAGCTAAATCTTGGAAACATCCAAGATGCCTATCTACTGCAGAGTAGATGAAAAAGATATGGCATTTTTATACAATGGAATATTACTCAGCTATAAAAAAGGATGATCTTGAGGCCTTCATAGGTAAATGGAGACAACTTGAGACCATCCTCATTAGTGAAATAAATAGGAATCATCTTTATAAATAGAAAGTGCTCTAAGGGATATAACTGCATGTATGTTTGAGCGTGTAAAATAGATAACCATATTGCTGAATCTTTGTTGGATCTCTGAGCAGAACTGTTTGCAGTCTCACTGTTTGAATGTCTACTGTGTATCCTTCAACTTTGTAATTTGAACAACTATATGCAATATGACAATATGTAATTTATAAACTAGTGATTTCTTAGTGGATTTTTTCTCTTTTTGTTTCTTTCTTTTAGAATTCTGTATTGTTGCTACCTTTTTCTGCTTTTCTTTTTTTCTTCCCTTTAAATAAAATTTTAAAAATGTATAATTGCTATTGTAAAAATGAGGAAATAGGAAGTGCTATAAAAGATAACTGCATGTATATTTAAGTGTGTAGGATTGATAATATTTCTAACTTCTTGTTACATTGTTGAACAGATCTGTTTGCAGTCTCACTGCTTGAGTGTCCACTTTGTGTGGTTTAATTTTGTAACTTGAACAACTATTTCTAAAAGAACAATATGTAATTTATCAACTTGTGATTTCTTACTGTTATTCTTTTTTTTGAAATTCTGCAATATTTATACCTTTTTTTCTGTTTTTTTCTCTTTAAATAAAATAAAGAACATTTCTCTAAACCTATGGCCTGTTCTTGTGTTGAAGTACATTTCAGACACCCATTTCTTAGAACTCCCAAAAGGCCCACTGCACTTTGTGGAGACAATTCTTATGCAAGCCCTGGAGAACTCTTGTTCTCCCCAGGACAGAGGCTGTCTAATATTTCCCTTGCTAGGATTAAAAGTGGATCCTTCTGTGTGGAGAGATAGTGGGAACAGGAATGATAGTCCCATCTGGATTTATTGAAAGATCCTTCCTACTTCTTATCTTCATCATCAAGTGGTTCAGGATGGACTAAGAAATGTTACCTAGGGACCTGTAATACTGATGCCTCTTAGAGAAAAAAATCAACTTTTATAACAATCCTATTATTGGGATAACAAAAGGTCCAAATCAAAGGATACTGCTACAGGATTTCCAACTCATTAATGTAATGTTATAACTTATTTACCCCAACCCAAGCTTCATGCAAATGATTCTCTGTCATACACATTAAAGATGGTTTCTTTTATATCCCTTTGAAACATAGGACATAAAATTTATTTGCCTGTGATAATTTCCTTACTGATTTTGGACAACAAATTGCAGCAGTCCTCCTCTGTTTTCATAACAGCTCACATCAGTTTGGGTTGAATACCAAATATCAAAGTAAATATCAAAGAGCCAATGTGGTTTTAAGCTCAGGGTATGGTAAATTATACTCTAGGAGGATATCTGCTGTTGTTCAGCAGTCAACCCTTCAGATGGCAGCCAAAATAAAGATACAGGAAAACACAAGGACAACTAAAGAGTGAAGAAATGTGATACACAGTGTGTAATATTTCTTTTTATTACAGTTCAACCATAATTTCAAAATGTGGCAGAGACAAAATTTTCAGCTGCATTTAGACTCATAGGTCCAGATGAACAACTACTACTGTCATCAAGATGCTATCAATGAGCCGAGCGTGCTGGCTTACACCTGTAATCCAAGCACTCGGGAGGCTGAGGCAGGAGGATTGTTGAGAGTTCGAGACCAGCCTGGGTTACAAAGTGAGCTCAAGGCCAGCCTGAACTGCATATCAAGACCCTGTCTCAAAAAGACAAAAAAAAAAAGATGGTATAACTGAACAAATGTGTCTTCAGCAACTTTATCAACATTGGTAGACAATTCACGATACACTAATTTAAAAGGGATTAATGTACTTTGCTTCAAATTTTGTAGAATTTTCAGTCCAGAGGATCTGGGAAGATGGAGGAACAGTAATCAGCAGAGTAAACAGCCTCTCTGAGAGAAACAGTCCAGAAGCTGAAATACAGCATTGTGGGTAAAACAAGAAGGAAAAAGTGGGTTCCCTCAACACAGGAAGATCCTAAAGTGAAAATTGAAGCTCACAGAGAGAATAAAAAAAAACAAAAATTTACAGAGAAGAAGGCCATAGCTGGCAGCACACTAACCTGGATCCAGAAGCACCATGCAAAAAAGGCTATTGAACCCAGGGGATGCACAGTCATAGTGAATGTGAGGGCTGGAAAGGCCAAATGCCTCTACAGGAGATATGATTCCAGATCGGAGTAGAGTGGAGAACTGCACTGGCTGTCGTAGAGTGTGGGGTACTCAGTCCTTTTTGTCTTTTTGAGACAGGGTCTTGATATGCAGTTCAGGCTGGCCTTGAGCTCACTTTGTGGACAATTGGTAAGGAGCCATTTTGGAGCTGGGCAAGGAAAGCCTGGAGCCTGAACTGCAGTTGGCTTCATTCAGCCACACCTAGCTCAGAGCAGACTGGTGGAAATTGCTTGGAATGAGTCCTGCCCCAGTACACATTCCAACAGCTATTCCCAAGGCTATCCCCAACCATCTCTGCACTCTTGTGTGTACTATATGAGGTGAGGGCTTCCTGCTGCAACCAGCCTGGGAGCGAGGCAGCAGCCTGCACCACACTCTTTGCAGTCCAGCAACCACAGGTAAGCAGCAGCATTCTGGGAAAAGCAGCAAACAGTCCTACACCTGCACACTCAAAGGTCACCATCAGATATCCTTAGCCAGCTAGGGCTAGAAAAAGCAAACAGTCTTGCTTCAGAGGAATTGTACCCAATACAGGAAGCTCTGGGGACCTTACTATTCACTTCTCCAGAAGAAACCAGGCACTTGAGAAAAGGAAGAAGCAAAATGCAGTCTCTGAACTCCAAATCAAGCAGTACTGGTCAAGGAGATGGAAACACAGAGGAGACAGGGAGTCACACACCTGAAGTTTCTGAAATAACAGTAACTGAAGTAAAGAAACAATGTCAAGAGGCTAGAAAAGAAATTAGAACAGAAATACTATCTCACGTCAAAGGAGAAATGAGAAACATAATAAAAAAAATTGCTAAGCACCCTGAAAGAAGAAATAGATAGAAGAGTAGAGAAACATAGGAAAATGAGGGAAACCTTCAATGATGGATATAAAAAAGACAGAATAAATGAAACAGATTCAAACAGATTATCAGGAAGTTAAAAGCCGGCAAAACTGCTGGAAAGAAACTAAAAACTCAAATCTTGGAGATAGGTTAGCAGCTTCGATCATGAAAGGAAAGATCTCTTAAAAAATAACAAAGAACCAGGAAGTGACAATACAAAAGCTACCAGATGACATGAACATCTGTACATTAAGAATAAAAAATGTACAGATTAGAAGATGTAAGCACAACTACAAAGACACTCAGCCACCTGATATTTGACAAAGGGGCTAAATATGTCCACTGAAAGGACAGCCTCTTTAATAAATGGTGTTGGAAAAATTGGCTCTCCACATGCCAAAGACTGAAACTAGATCCAAGCCTATCACCATGCACAAAACTAAAGCCTAAATGGATCAAAGACATAAATATTAAACAGACTAAATCTACTGGAAGACAAGGTAGGTAGAAGTCTTGGAGA
>PVLA01008683.1:0-85351 GCA_004027455.1 Hydrochoerus hydrochaeris
TTCCCGGGGCTGGGTGGAGGTCGGCGGCGAGCTGTCGCCGGAAGTATTTTTGGAGGTGGGCGCAGCCTTGGGTGGGCGGAGTGTGCGAGGAGACAAGGGCAGAGCTCGTGCGCCTGCGCGGAGACGGGTTCGGGCGTCCTGGTGGTCTCCACTGCGCAGGCGTGTTACTGGGTGAATTGCTAAAGAGTGCTGTGCTTCGTCACCTAAAGCATCTAAGAAAGGCGTGCTCAGGATCAAAGGGGACAGGGCTCAGGTTTCTCTGGAGAAGTGAGCCGAAGTGTAAACAACCAGGGAAGGAGAGAGTTTCAGGTGGGGGGCAGGGGCATGGGTGTTCTGGAAGTTAAGGTGACCTGTTGACACACTCTCCCAGGCTTTTTTTTTTCCCAGGAGATAGAAGGATGAATATGCCTTCCATTTAGCTATAGATTGCGTCAATTTAAACGTTGGTGACTTAGTAAAGGGAACTGAAGTATCAGAAGTATTTTGAAGGACAAAGGTATAAAAGTGCTGAGCATAATGAATGTGTATAGCTAGGAAGATTTTCAGAACTGCAAGTATTTTGAATATTCCCTGGCTTACATTTGGCTCTGGACTCCTGAAGTGAGGTTCAACACATACATATCCTACTTTTTTTTGTCTCTAACTATGGGAAGTATTTGCTCCCTGGCAGCAGATGTGCTTTTGCCTTGCAGACTTACTAAGAGAGCCCCATTATTACCACTTATAATACAGAGGAGCCTAATCAAGGAATAATGCACCCTGAGCAATTAATGTAAGGAACATTAAAAGTTAATAAATTCTTTGATATTCTATACCAAGTGTTTTTTTGTGATTTACATAGGTATTTGATTAATTTCCTTACTGTGTAATCATGGTCCATTATGTTGCAGTACAACGTCCCTATTTTTAGGTCAACATCTGCTTTTTTTCAAGTTTTGTATTCTACTACTTCTACAGCATGTTAGCAGTTTTTGAGTATTAAAAAATAAGCAAAAGTCATTTTAAAATACAGCTGTCTATGACTATATTGGTGTTATTGTGGATGGGAAGAAGCCACTGAGGAGAAGGAAAAAACAAACTTGGTCATGCACAGTAACAATGTTTAAGCTGGAATTTAAAAACAACTTCCTGCACTAGGAGTGCCACTCTGTAGTGGAGTGCTTTCATACCATGTGGGAGACCTGGTTTTCCTTCCTGACACACACACACACACACACACTAAAAGCAACTTCCAGCTGGGGATTAGCTCAGTGGCTTAAGTACTTGCCTGATAATCACAAGGTCATGAGTTCAATCCTGTACCAAAAAAAAGCAACTTCCCTGAAGAGGTAGCTGAGTTAGAATTTTCAGAAAACTGGTTTAGTTTAGACCCTACCATAAATAAATTACTTGGAAAACTGCCATCCAGCTTCTCAAAACCATAATTATTAGATGCTATATACAAAGATAAAAGCAATAAGAGATATAAGGAACAGCATGAGGCAGAGACCAACTGAGACCACTAGGCTTGTGTAAGAGCAAGATGACATGGAATTGATCGTGCCTGGCTGCAGGGAGAGGGTAAAAAGTCCATCTATAGGGAACAAAAGAAGTGAGCTTTTTTATAGGGCTTAAAAGAAAGCAAGGGACGTTATGTGGGAAGATCTTAGTAAAAACATCAGTGGTCAAAGTTCTCTGGATATATTGTGTCTCAGTGAGCAAAGTCCTTGAGCTGTCCAGTGTAAATGTTTGGGTGTTTTCAGAGATATCCCAATGCTTGGAAGATTCTGTGCTCCATCTTACCTCTTTTTCATCATGTGTTTAAGGGCACTTGTACTGAACTGAGAAAGATGCCTCTGCTGTCAGATAGGTAGGATACTGGGAGAGTCATGTCTTAATCAAGTCTTCCAGCAGATAGAAGCATGAATGTACCTTCCATTTGGCCATAGATTGCATCAGTTTAAAAGTTGTTGAATTAATAAAGGGAACTGAAGTAGCAGAAGTACTTTGAAGGACAAAGGTACAAAAGTGCTGAGCATAATGAATGTGTATAGCTAGGAAAATTTTCTGAACTGCAAAATGACTCCATAATGTGTCATTATCTACAACATTAATGCAGCAGAATTCTTAAAAATATATTATGAATAGATACAAAAATAACAAAATTACAAAGAGAAAACACAAGAGTTATGACAATGTAATTTTCAATGAGGTTAGAAAACTTATTAATTTTGAAAGCCCCAGCCAAACATTACTCTTGTTTATAAATCATGTCTTTATCACTACATGCATACACTGAATCCTTTCTTTCCACATAGTGAAGAATTCTATAGTCAGCCTTTCTATATTTCCTTGCCAGTCTTATAGCTGAGTATCTTATTCCAGTTGATTTTGGTTCAAGTAATTGTAAGCTGCTTCCAAAATGACTTGGATGTGATAGCTCACATTGATAACTTTCACCAATTACTATTGTCTGATACTCATTTTCGTCATAGTTTATAATTTTTTAGGCAGGTGGAGTCTCTCTCTGTTGCCCACACTGTCCTAAAATTTTTGGGTTCAAGTGATCTTCCTCTTTCAGCCTCCCAAGTTGGAACTTCAGCCACAAACACCAATGTGATATGTTTTAAAAAACTCATTAGCAGCTTGGGCTTCAAAACATTTGTTGTGTCCTGTATATCTTTATAACATTGACAGTCATTGCCATATTCATAGTAATGATACTGAATCTTCAGCAATACAACCATTTGAGATGTGGTGATATGACTATGAACCTCCCTTTTGATCTCTAACAGCCACCCAGGAAGTTTTTAGGCTTAAACTGGTGGCTTTCAATACATAAAATAATAGTTTGTTGCCTGTCTGCTGTTTTAGCATGACTGGTACAGAAACACATAGAATAATGATTTTTCATATAGGTCCTTACAACACTGCCACAGGATTCTCTTCAAGATTTCCTATCCACATCTGCTTCTGCCTGAGGTCACTTGCTTGTTTCTGTGAACTTAGAGGAAATTTGGTGCCTTGTAAATACAGATCTGCTATTATCAAGGTCACGGTACTTTGTAGTTAAGACTGAAGGACTCCAAATGCCACCATCCTGGTTAGAGACCCCTGTAAATCGACCTCTCCTAGCACAGCTAGCTGCAGTTGGTGACTTACAACAATATCTGACCTGGTGTTGAAAGTGGCCATGACACTACACTTTCCCAAGCCTGGTCCTTGGCCAGCCATTATCTCTTGTGCTCTCTCAAGCTTTGTTCTTGGCAAGGAGCCACAACTCGCTTTCCTGATGACACTACAAATGACCACACAGCCTGAACAGGATTGCTGGTCTGGTCTCAAGTTTGTTCTGAAAGAAACCTGTCCTGATGAGCTTGTACCTCTCTTTCTTTTCCTTTTTCCTAACACAGACCTTATTTTTATATACTTTTATCATCATAGGTGGTGATTAATCTGTATGATGTGGTGCTGCTCCTTCCTGGAGGAAATTAAGTAGCCAGACACCATGGCATATTTTATTCAATTGCCTTGAAGTGCATGAGTGATGAATCTCGTGGTTTTTCATACCTTTTTAGACAACACCTGAAACATGGGAGCTGGCCTTCTCATTCAGGCTATTTATATGTGTAGCCCTATAATCTTTAGCTTGTTTAACATAAGAAATTCTACCTAATAATTTTGTCAATATAAATAAATTTTACTACTTTTTTTTAGTAGTACTAGTGATTGATCCTTGGGCCTTAGCACTGATCTATATCCCCAGTGCCATTTTATTTCTCAATTTGAGACAGCATCTCACAAAGTCATTAAAGTGTCCAATCTGTACTGGATCCTCCTGCCTCAATCTACCAAGATACTAGATTTACTGGCACGTAACACCATGGCTAGCATATTACATTTAATAAGTACACATGTATTTAATAAATATGTATGTAATTTTAATAATTTTAAATGAATTAATGGCATTTGAAAAAGTTGACATTCACTACTCAGTCCAAATGAGTAAAATCTAAGATGATAATTTAAATTTTCTAGGTTCCATTTACACTTGTAACATTAGGACTTTGTAGCTCTCTGTGTTATGCCTCCAAGACAGTCTGCCAAGATTTGTACTGTGTGTACTGCTCAGGTACTGGTAGAAAAGTCCTGAAATGAGAAATAGGCAAATGACATTATTAGGAAATCTACATAAAATTTACAGATGATCAGTAAATATTCAATAGATCATTCCTTCAAATTTTAATCAAATACAGATTGACAAAGAAGTTAAAACAGCATCTTTTGAGAAACAGAACTGGATACAAGTGTGTATTATAAAGTCTTGGCTCAGACAGGTCCCACTATCAAACACTGATGCCTGGAAGAATTAAGATCCCTACATATGAATTTGAAGAGTAATAATTCAACACAGGAATTATCACTCATTAATAGGGACTTTTCTTTTTCTGAGCCATATGGAATGATATGTATCTGTGCAAAAATTATTTGAGGCACAGAGATGGCTGCAGGTTTAGAAGGAACAGGTATGAGAGATAGACAGATGCCAGCAATGGTCTAGGGACTGCAAGTACACACATGGAGATAGATGTACACTGCCGAGCCTTAGCTTCTATAGCCCTGACTCCTCTGTGTCTTCCTTCTTGCTACCATGTGATGAGCAAACACTTCACAGGTGGACCTTCCTTAGGGAGCCAAGCTGGCTATCTTTTCAGCTTTTTCTCTGTCTTAAGGTGATCTCAGCCCACTGCATGGATTCCAAACTTCGAGAGCTAGGAATAGCTACTCTCAGAGAAGCCACTGTGCATAGAAGATGGGCAAACAAAAAAAGGATTTTTCTGGAATCCAAAGATTTAATATTTGATTTGTTGGCCTTGGGATTTCATTGGGTCCTGTAATCTCTTTTTTCATTTCTATTTTTTGCATTTGGAAAAGAAATGCCTGTATTTGCACCATCAATGTATACTGAAAACACAGAACTTGTTTGATTTCACATCCTCATAAATGGAAGCCAGTTTAACTTGGGATGAGTCACAACTAAGTCTCAGTCACACATTATTTGACGAGACTCTAAACTTTAGACTTTTGAGCTATTCCTGGAATAAGTTGAAACTTTGGGGGCTATTGAGATGGAAGATATTTTATTTTGAATATGACAAAGACATATTTTTTCTGGGACCAGAGATGGAAGGCCATGCTTTGAATGTTTGTGTTCCTCCAAAAGTTGGAATTTAATTCTCAAGTGATAATACTAAAACATGGAAATTCTGGATGGTGATGTGGGATTAGCGCATTAGTGTTTTAGTAAGCTTCCCATTGCTGTGACAAAATACCTGGGATAAATGAATTTAAATGAGGAAAGAGTCATTTTGGATCATGTTTTTAGAGTTTTGAGTACATGTTTGGATGGCTACAATGCTTTTGAGTTCGTGGCAAATGATAGCACAGTGAGGGAGAACACAGTGAGGACATAGGAGGTGAGGGTAGGGAAGTTGAAGAGAGGGGAGGGGAGGGTATAGGAAGGGAAGGACTAAGGGCCAATATTTCCTTTAAGGTACTCTTACAATGACCAACTTCCTTCCAAAACCAACTCTCACCACATACAGTTTCCACCACATCTCAATAGCCCATGCAGTAATGATAATGTCTTTAACACTAATTCTTGGAGGACATTTAAGATCAAACCAGAGTAGAAACGCTTGAGGGAGGTTGTTTGCCCCTTGCACCATCTGAGGACACAGAGCATAAGCATGTTTGAGAGACAGGGCCTTGCTGGACAGAAGATGTCTTGGTGTGTTTATCTTGCACTTCTAATGCTTCAGAACTCTCAATACATTTCTAATGTGTATAAATTACCCAGCAAAATGCACTTTTGTTAGAGTATATCAAACAAATAAGACAATTCCTTCAAATGAAAAACAAGCAAAATCACAAAATGATAAACAGCTGGTGGGGATCAAAGCTGTGATATGAATTCAAGCAACATATCTCAACCCATATACCACTGAACCCAATCCATACTGCAGAATAGAGAGACAGAGGTGATCATTTTCCACAGATGAGTCATGGATAAAGGTGAAGTATGGAAGGGACAAGAGAGAATTGTGAGAGGTAATGGATACCTAGGTGGAATGTGTGCTAGGAAATTAAGTAGTGGCCTGGCATGGACAGGGCCCAGTCATATGTCTCTCTGCAGAGAGACAAGATGTGACATGGGTTGGGAGCAACAGGTGTGACATGGGTTGGGAGTTCCTGAGCACTAGATGCACATCAACAGCCATAACTTTCCTTCTCTTCCTCACCCATAATGCTTGTGTCCTCAAATGCTTTCCTTCAGTGATGGCTGGACAAAGCTTGTGACAACTCTTTTGCTGTTCTGCATATTTTTTAGAGTGTCACCACAAAGCACTAACTCTAAAAAGCTTACTTTTAAGCATTTTCTAAGTTTCAAAGGAAGCACAAGTCTAGTAGAAAAGTTACACAATATGGAGAATGTTCCTTTTTCAAAAGACAAATACTAAGTGCATGTGTTTATATAAGATGTACTATATTTTCATATATGTAAGCAGTCTAGATCAATTACATCAAGATTTATTAGCATATTCATCATGTCACATACTCTTTTTTTGTGCTGCAAATCTCAACTAATAATAATTCCTCTTATCTAAGGGGATTTTGTACTCTTTGTACCATGAACTATGGATGTAGGAATCTAATATATGAGGCATGGACAGTTGGATTATTACAGTTGTGTACTTTGTACTGTACAATAAGCCATCTTTCAAACTCTAGGGATCTACAAATCGAAAGACAGGAACTGGCTGTGAGTTCAGACTTCTGCTTGAAAAAACTGAGGCAATTTTTGCCCCAGGTACAGTGTTGTGATAATTTGGGGTGAGCAGGGAGGTTGATATGAACTAACATTTTGAAATGTTCTGGCCTTGCCAAAATAATGACAGCCTTACCTGGCTTTCCTACTTGTACATGCCTTGCACATGCCTTGGAATGCCTCATATCATGCCTAGCCCAATACTATTGGATCCCAGAGTCCACGTCATTCTCTTGCATCCATACTCTAATGTTTTTATGTGTCACCTGGTAGCAAAGATGAGCTCCCATCCACTAGAGTCAGTGCAAGGAATCATCATGGAAGTCTTCCTGGAAGAGGTTACAATTGATCTGGGTCTGGGTAAACTGTGTGAAGCATATTTCCCACATCAGAACTCTTTCTGACAACATGGGAGATGGCACAAGGACAAGCCTGAGTTGTACATCTAGCTACTGAAGACCTGGTATAGGTCTTCAGTATAGGTATAGGTATAATGGTCTATTGCATAAGGAACAGAAGTCAGTAGATATAATTAACTGAGCCTGAGGTATGTGCAGATTTTCCAGTTACAGGCCCAGGAGTGGACAGTTTCACAGCCTATCATTTCAAGTCATCCAATGACAGTGTTTGAGGGTGGGGCCATAGCCTGGCTATCAAAGATTTTCTTCTGGGTGTCCAGGACATTTAAACTATTGATTAAGGAGCTGGGCTTCCATAGCTCCTGCCCCTGCAGCTCGTGGGAACATGGTGCTGCTCCTGCGGGAATCTTCTAAGAGTGAGTTCATTCTGATTCTTAATTGTTGGTTTGTGGTTTTGAGTTTTCATGTTTGGCGCATGGTGGTACTTTACGTAGCAGCATGAGGAGTTCTTTGGATCATTTGGTTTGTATAAAGGTTCCTCTCACCACTCCATCTGTGATCAGGTATTTGTGTTTGAACTGAAAATGTAGAGACTGCAGGTGCCCAAGGCTGAGCCGGTGTCAGCCAAGACCAAACAAAGGCCTTGGTGGCCAGGGACATGGGAATTTGGTGGACCCGCTCAGGCAACCACTTAAGTTCAAGTTTACTTGATTGTGACCCGTGATTGGTGTGCTGCACTGTGATTTTGATTGAAGTGTCTTCCTAGCATGTGCTATTTTCCTGGCACCTGCACTGTTAAGAGATGTGTCCTGTGGGCTTCCAGATTGCAGACTGGGAGGGCCCATAGCTATGTTGGCCTTAGTGTTGTACTTTATGAGGCAACATGCTGAGGCTTTCAGATCATTTTGTCTGTTTAAGTATTGGTCTTATCTCCCCTCCTTGATAATATTTATGGTTTGTTTTAAGGACATGAAAAATTAGGAAACAGGTGGCTGCTGATCAGGTGTCAGCTCAGGACCAAAGTGGCTTTTGGGAACTAGAGACCGTCTATATTTTGTCTTTCTTTGACACCAACCTGGGTAGATATTTTTGTGATTTATTTGTTTAAATTTTGGTCTTGGGGGTTTTCATGGGATATCTTTTATAGACCACAGGCATGTTATTTTTTGATCTGAAAGGTATAGAATAATATGCTAAGGGATCCCTTGTGGCAATATGTCAGTTTAGAGCTTGTGAGCTCCTTTTGAAAATATGTTTGCCTACCTTTACCAAGAAAATATTTTCATTTATGCAAGTTGTTTAAAGATTACAATCGGTTTTCCTCATTTGATGCCTGAAGATAGAAATGTTTCTTAAAAATTTCAACTTTAAAAATAAGAAAAATAACGTTCAATTTGTTCAACAACCACCAGGAATCATCTGGCCCTTGTCACTGAACTGTATGGTACACTTTTATGCAATATACTTGCATATTTTTTGTATTTAATATCATCATGTTCAACCAAGTGGAGTTCCTTCAAAGTTAAGTCTTTATGAATTGGTAAACCAAGTGCTGCTTGGCAAAAATTTATTCCTGTCAGACCATGAAGGGAATTAAGTTGCCAAGGATCCTATTTCACTTATTGCTTTGCAATAGAATTATATGTGGGATTTTCGTGACATTGCTTTCACTTGACATTAATTTTGATTTGGCTTTGTGCCACAAATATCCTTTGAAGAACAGTGTTTTCATCGTGCACATTTTGCAATGACTCTGCTGGATGTGTGCCTGAAGTTTTAAGATTGCCATGGATACCTCTTACCCCATTTTCCCAAGCAGGATGGGATTCAGTTCAGTATTTGACAGTTTCAATCTTAACGCATTCAGTTATGTTTTGTCCTGCAATATCCTATAAGTGCCTTTGAAAGTTTCAATCTACAGTGACAAAATTAATATCTATTTCAGTGCATTTACTGCTCTTAATTTCTTTTTTCACATAATTGTTGTTAAAAATTTGTCATGTTGTTCCTGCTCTGTAAATGTCTTTGAAAGCAGATGGTTGGGATCCTTTTCACTGGTAAATGCAAGGCCTATATATTTTACAACAGTGACTGTTGTAAGCCATCTGTCCTTGTCAGCAGTTAAATTGTAGAAATGTATTTTACAGAATGGAGTTTATGTGTATTATTGCATTGAAAGGTGGCTCTTGCTCCTTTAATAAGTAAAAGTTAAAAATTTTTTTTTCATGTTCAATGTACAACCAAAACAAATAGTGTTTTAAATGGTTTTTCATTACTGATTTATTCACAGTTATGGGTGTCACATTGCTAGGCAGTCTAAACTGTCATTTTAGTTTGCTATAAAATTGTTTTAACATGTTATTTATTGAAACTGTAGCCTATGTATAACTTATGGCTTAAAAGTAGCAAAAGTGAAGAAAGTTTTGCAGTATTTTCATGTAAAAGATTATGTTAGCGCTGTGTTGGTTCTATTCTGACAATAAAGGCCTGGAAATGCTGATTACTTGTCTAACTGAGCAGCGTTTAGAATCTCATTTCACAAATGAATTGCATGCTGAATTTCAGGTTACTTAATCAAATTATGTCATTATTGCTTTGCATAAGTTTCCTTTGAAAATCACCGAGAAAGTTTAATTTAAAAAGTAACAAACTTGCACATTGAGTGTTTTCCCTTTTCTAGGAGTAAATTAAACTTTCAGATCACATGTCACTTTTATATTTTAATTTATTTTATTGTTTTAGTGCTTGGAATCAAGTACAAGGTATGATGTATGCTACATATGTGCTATACCGCCTATGGACAGCCTCAACCCACAGTTTTATTTTTAAAATATAATTGTATATTTAATGTACTGTTTTTCCTGAAATTTGGGTTACATCCCTATTGTCAAGGGTTTTTTTTTAAACTGACTCCCGTAATTTCTATGTGTGAATAAGATAAAGAAGCGAGGTCAAGGACCAGGCAGGTCAGGACAAGAATTGGGTGGAAGAGGCTGCTTCTCCGCTATTCTAGCATGTCCTATGGCTACATAGCTGGTTACATTATAGTGTTTAAATAGAAATATATGGGAAGAAAGGATGGGCAGTGTCTGCCTCTTTATATTCATCATATATGTCTCAGATTCAAAAGTTCCAATATTGGTCGACATCAGTGCTCTCTAAATATTAACCCGCAAAATTTTATTTATAAATCAGAAGATAGTTTTCTTTTATTTAGATTTCACTTCATCAATGTATTGTGTGTATGACTTGATTGTTTGAAATGTCAGACTGTAGAAACTTGATCATTACAACGTGCCATCAAATTTATAGTCTTTTCATAATATTTGGAATTTTTTCACTATCAGGAAGAAAGAAGGAAGATGCCCTCAAGTGGACTGTCCAAATAATCTCCATGAAGGTAGTGATTCTAGAAGTGCTGCTCATGTTATTCTTCAGTCAGCAAGAAGGTAATTAGACTCAGTCCTATCTATGAAGTAGGAATGGTCGGGAACCGTGGACCAAGTGGTGGTGGGCAATGTTGTTTGCAGGACAGAGGGAGAACATCTACTTGACAGGAGTCTCAGAAACAAAGGCCATTTGTGACATACTCCATGGGCCAGTAACCATTCAAGTCTTCATCCTTCCATGTATTCTGTGCTTTAACATTAATACAATCTCCAGTATGTGAGCCTTAGTATCCCACAGCTATTCTGTCTCATGTTTTAGCCTCCATTCCCTAAGTGCCACAGTGGGATCCTAGTTTGTATTTTAGATGCTGTGAGAATCATGAGCCGCCATCTTTGACATGTGTGTAGTACACAGTAGGTGGTCCAGGCTGTAATGGCTCAGTTTCTGAATCCTAGAAATGGGAAAGAATGTTGTTGTGGTTGGTGGAGCTCCTTCTCTTCCCACTGTAGCCCCACACCCATGTCCCACATCACATTTGATCATAATGTCATTTCCGTTCGTGTGCTTTTCTAGGGCAAGAGGATTCCTCAGTGGTTACTTGGACATCTCCTGGGAAAGCAGCACACAAATTCTGCTGCAAAGGCAGAAGAGCCAGGACCCTGGGGTTCATCTTCTGAGACATATTACCATGTGGCCCAGGTCAGACTCTTCCCATGGGGCCAGATAGGGCTCAGCACACAGCAGCCATCAGGACTGGCTGTCATTTGTTCCCTGTGAGGTCTGGAGAGGGCCAGTACCTGGCAGCACCATCAAAATTTGTGCTGCTTGTTTCCTCGTGTAAATTCACTTCTCTTCAGTGTGGTGTAATGTACAGACATTCACATGGTGAACTCTAATGATTTGAAAGGGAAAAGAAAAGTTCATACTCACATTTAAAGCATACTCAGAGCATTTCACTTTGTAGTCAATGTGTCCCTCCTCTTCATCTGATTTCGTACTAGCAGTGTTTTCATTAGAAATGTGATATGACAAGCACTGAGGATCCTGTGGGCTCAAATTCCACTTTCACTTTTGGGATCCAGGGAAGAAATTCAGGGTGTCTTGGTGTCAGTGCCCTGTGCTCAGATAGCAGTGATTTGAACAAAATGGTTTCCAAGACACAGAGTAACCTAGTATCTTGAATGTTGGGATCTCCTATTTCAGGGAACAGCCATGCAGGAGGGAGCACTGTCCAAGCCTGTGTGTGTATCTTTGAGCACACTTCTCCTGTGTGTCCTCTGCACAGTGGTGGGAAGATATAAATCTTCCAGGCTTGTATAATGACCAGTAGATGTCCTGAAGGTGGTTAGATCCTCATAAGCTAATGAAGGAGAGCCTAGGTGATTAGGAACCTTGTATTTCAGGACAGTGGACTGGCTGACTCACCCACCTTACCCCATGCTTAAGGGCACAGAAATGCAGGTGATACCAGTGATTTTATCTGTGTCTAAGATGGAAGTCTTTGTGAACTGGTGGGTTTAACTCTGCTTCCTTTGGTTTGTAACAGTTGATGACTGCCTTGTCTTGGGGACCCCTGCTGCACTGTTAAGCACAGGGCCTGGTGTAAGCGCTGAGGGACTGAGGACTCCTGTGCTGCACACAGCCAATGAGGCCCTAATAGGGGAGATGGAATTACAGTTTGGTAAACAAAGGGTCTAGTGGTTTTCCTGTGAAGTTCTTTAAGGAACCATATTATTTTTTCCACTTCTTCCTCAGTATTTCCTATTTCAAAATGGAAAAGTGTGAGAAAGTACTCAGAATATACTTTGATTCTTGTCTCTTGTCCTAAGTTTTCAAACCAGTTGAGTTTTATGATTCTTGGTTCTCAAGAAGCCTTGATGAATATTTGTGTTTTTTTGTCTTGGCAAGGAGAACCTTCTGATGCTGGCACCACATACTTCCAGTATATTCTGTGTTTCAGCCCCATATCATTAAGACTTCCAGAGAAGGGCTTTTTGTCACAATGTCGCTTGTATTTCATTCTGAAATAGGTTCCTGTAATCCACTCAGCTCTTTGTGTTTCTTCTCAGCCTCTGAGGCTCTTGTAAGCTGGTCCTCTGTGGGTGGTTTTCCTGATGTCCCAAGATGCTTCCTTCCAGAATTCACCCTACTTAGCTGTTTTCTTACTGATGTGTCAAGTTTGCTTCTGCTGCCATACTTCTGCTTCTTTAATTTTTACACTCTCTGCCCTGGGTTTTCTCAAGGCATATAGTCATTGTACATGCTGTGATATCAGAAGCCTCTGTGGTATATTTAATTTAGTTCCTGTGGGAGGACAGCAGTAGCCTCAGGGTAATGTGAGCCTTCTGCAGGCTCCTCTTCTCTCAAAACTTTCAGGGTCCTTCTGTGTGCTCTCCTATTCTGTCCCCTGGCCGGGATTTTCTTGCTTCATTCCTTCACAACATTTCTGTTCAAACATTTGTTGTGCTACTTTATTTTTTCTGTGCTACTACACTTGAAATTTAAAAGGAAATAGCACATTTGAGCATCCTGTATTGATGTGTAACATCCTGGGTTTTGAGGTTTATATTTTTTTTTTGTTTTATACTGGTTGTCTTGAGCCAACCAACTATTGACTCATCTTGAACAAATGTCATTTCACTGATTAATAAAATGAGCTTGTGACCTTGGATTCTGGAACATATTTGTGTGCTTTGAATCAAGTCTGTTGAATGTACTTCCATATGTGTATTTTGATATGAATAGTGACTAAAAGCATAATCAGTGATGATGTGACTCTTCCACGGCCATCAAGCCATGGAATGTGTTAGAGCCATGAATTCTGAAATTTAAGGGATCATAATTGGGGGTTATTGGCAGGATTTTAGGAGTCTCACAGAAGAATGAAAATTGTACTGTTTTGAAATGAAGAAAGGTTGTGGGTGATCTTGTGTCTCTGCAAAATAAATCTTACATTGTGCTACTTTAGGATGACTCCAGTATATCTTAGTAAAGAGTTAGGGCTCTCAGGAATCTCTGATCAGTGTAAAGTTGACAGAAGTGGAGGAATCAGCAAAGTTCAGCAGAACATTAATTCAGAGTACATGATGTGAAGAGTGAAGGTAAGGATTCTGCATTTATTTCCACATCTAGCCATAATAAATCTCGTCCTCTTGATTCTTACACATATTTTTATTATTTCACATTATGTGTACTTGTAGGAACAAATATAAAGAAGTGATTCTATATTAAATAATTTTGGCATCATCTATTTTTTTCTAATATTACATTTCCAATTAATGCCAATAGATACATATTACTTGTACACCTGAGAAGGGTTTAAATGTTTTGCTAATTAGCAGTTTAGGGAGGTAGCAGAAGGAGTCCCAAACCTTGGCCAATTTAAAATCATTTTTTCCCTTCTTCAGGAAAGATTCATTATGTAATCTTTAAAGCCTTCTCCCACTGCAAAAGAGAATAAGACTGTAGGAGCTAGCCCTGCCTATTACAGTGTCAACTAAGTAGTTGAAGACAGATGTGTCACAGGGATGTCATGGAGATCTGGGTTGCAGGTGTCATTTCATTTAAACCATTTTGTCTAGAAGGGCCCAAAGTGTAGTGTCTCACTTCCTACCTCAGGAGTTCCTCAGCACAGGGAACTGAACACTCCCTTGTCCACATGTCTCATAGCCATGAGACTTTTCCTTATTGCCCTGTCATCTCTAGTCTCAATGAATGAGTTTCTCTGTAGCCTGGGAGCTACGGCCCTCCCCCATGCATGCTATCCCTGGCAAAATAGAAAACAAGGGCCCATTTTGTGATTTGGCTGGAGAGGGTGGTATATCTCACATGAATTTTGCTGAGTATCAGCAGGCATGGGTGAGTGAATATGAGTAAGTGGTACATTTTCCACCAGAAGGAGTTTGCAGCTAGAAATCCCTGAAGGATGCAGAGTTTCTTTCTTTATTAGAGCATGATTTTTTTGGGCATCCCTTTCCTTTATGGCGTGTGACTTTTCCTTACATTCCTGTCATGTGTTAAGGAATGAGTTGCCCAATAGCCTGGGAGGTACTGCCATCCCTTATGCATACTCACCCCTACATATAAGAACACAATACACTTGGTGGGATTTCCATCTGGCCATCAATATCCATGTGTGAGTGAATGAGCAGTTGTTACATTTTCCCCCAGCAGAAGAATTTCCAGCTAGGAAACATAGAGGGATGTAGGGATGTACATCAATTATTAGAGAGCTTTTCACGGGCCTAATGTCAACATCTACATTGCCCTGGGTCTAAAAGTGAAGACAAGAGTCTTTACAATTGAGTTAGTTAAAGTGATATCTGGTGACAAGGGCACCTGGGGAGTATGTCTAAAATATGCCCTAGACTCTAACCAGTGCAATATCGCACTTGAAGGGAATTTACATGACTAATTTGACCATGTCTCTTTGTTGGGAACATTAGTTTAAAGGAGAGCCATGGAAACCCTTGTCTCTCCAATGTGTCTCAGGATACCTTTTGTTGCCAAAACCAAAGGAGCAGAACTGGACTCCATTCTGTCTCAGTTTTTTGTATAACTATGCTGTCTCATGGAGTGGACTCTGGCCATCTGTGGCCATTTCAGGCAGCTTAGTTAAAGTGATATGAAAAGAATTATTTAAATTTATATAGGACTAAAATGTAGTTCCTCTGCCCCCAGAATGCCATTTTCTCCTCCTGTTAGGTATGTCTAGCTAGCGGCTAGTGTGACAGTGCTTCTCACAATCAAATCTGGCTTCATAACATTTATAGTTAGGGATTTTAAGCAGAGATGCAGGCATCTGATGACTTCATGATGTCTTGTGGTGGTGGAAATCTAAACAGTTGTATGGTGAATTTCAAAGTCAACAATGCAGTGTGTTTTATTCTTTTTCCTTTATATCTCTCCCACTGTCTAGTGAATAAAAATGTGGCACACGTTTTTTGGAATGGTCCAGAGGGTGAATAGGCAAAAACTAGTGGGCCACATTTCCTGTCATTTCCTGTCATTGTTCTTTTTTTTTCCTGTCTTTTTGAGACAGGGTCATGCTATGCAGTGCAGGCTGGCCTTGAGCTCATTTTTTAGCCCAGGCTGGTTTTGAACTTGTGATGATCCTCCTGCCTCAGCCTCCCAAGTGCTGGGATTACAGGCATGTGCTACAGTGCCCAGTTTTCATTATTCATTTTTTTAAGCTAAGTTTAACTAGTTAAAAAAACATTGAGAGCTCACAGAGGCCATTTAAACAGCTTGTGACCAGAAAGAAATTATGTCAATATTCAAAATAGTTATGATGTTGGTTCATATATATAGATTCATCATGCTATTATAAATTTCCTTTAACAACAAAAAGCATACTTTTTTATATATTTGTGACAGAAGTTTGGGAGAGTTAGACAAGTTTGAGAACCACTGACCAAGATACAGATTACAGTGTGAGAAATGAAGAAATTAACTGTGGGGAAATGTGCAGCCTCACAATAACCAGAGAGAAAATACTGGTCTAGCTTGGCTATCTCACTGCTAATACAGGTTTCATAACAAAGAGCCCATTTCTTTCCTCTCCTGGTGACCTAATAATGCACCATATCTCTATGTCTTGTCAGTGCAAAAATCCTTTGTGTATTCTTGGGGCATTATGTTTACCCTGCATGTGTCACTGTGGGAAGAATAGCAAGCAATTGCTCCAGCAAGAGCAGCTCCAGGCCTTGTTCTCTGGAACACATCTTTAGTTTCAGCCACGGTCAGCAAAGCTATGGAGTTTGCTGAAGTATTTCTGATGACTGGTTGCTTCAATGTTAACCTGAACTTCCTGAAATAGTGGCAGGAGACCTCATAGTCAGTGTCAGTCTTGTTCAGCAGGGAATCCTCATTGCACAGTAAGGAAGCCTGGGTCTAACCATCCTGTTTAACCTTAACTGTGCCTTCCAGCAGTTTACTGTATAATTGTAGTTTGAGGTCTGCTATTTCAGGTTGCTTCCCTCTCAAATCTATCAGGAGAGCCATCTAAAGCAGAGGAAGGCAAACCTGAGAAAGGAGTCTGGACAAGAAGGCATTCTCACTCATCTTAAGTATTGAGACTCTTTCTAAAGCTATGGAGTCACTTCAAAGGGAAATACTGTGCACATCTAACTGTACACCCAGGTTTCCAACTGAGAGCACGTGCGTACCCATGCTGAACTCTCTAGAATATTATTTCCTGAAGTAGCAGCCACTGGTGCTTATGCTTAACTGGCACTTTAGAAGAGCTCAAAGGCCAACTGCTGGGTGCACTTGAAGTGCTCATGATAGTCATGTAGAGAACAACACAGGATTAGGCAATACTGCTGTGGCCTTCTATGGACTTCACAGCAGTTGAGCCCCTTGTTTCCCTTCTGATATGAACATTATCTTAACGGGGAAATATTTTTATTTACAATAAATAATGGGAAATTGAAGGAGTAAGGAGGTGCTGAGGGAGGGCCCGGTAGAAGGAGAAAAGTGAAAAAAAAGCAAAGCTGGCAACTGTTCATGCTTTTAGGCATTAACATCTGTTAATCGGCAGGTAAGGAAGTTAGGATTCCATCGTTCCATTGAGACTGCAAAGTTTTCCTGAACTTTTCCATTGCTTTGTTTCATAAGCTTTTAGCACCTTCAGAACGGCCCTCATTATTATTAGAGAATGTCGATGTCTTAGAGGATCCCTAGTACAGATTAAAAAAAAAAAGACTACTCACTCCGCAAAGCCCTTAGCTGTCAGTGCTCTCAGGGAGTGTGATCAGGGGCATTCCTTCAGGTGTTGGCTAGAACAAATGGTAAATTCTACCTAGAACTGAATCAGACAGACACTTTTAAGGGGAAGTATTGCTTATCTCAGGCATATGGGATCTGAAATTTTGGAAACTGTCTTAGTGTTGAAGATTGAATAGGTGAATATAAAGTTGAAGAATATAATTTACATTGGGTGTGTGCATAGTTTTAGGTCCAGGTTAAGACCTATTGGGCAAGGCTCAGAAGTTTTGGCTAACATATCAATAAAGAGTGTTTATCAATTGTGTCTGCTTTGTTTGCTCCTGAGTTTAGAGTTCTCTGTAGGTGCATGATGTGCTGTTGCTCTGGGATTGACTGGGTGGGGGCTACTTTGCATTAACAGCAGTGTCTGTTGTTATGGACTTTGCCTTGATGACCCCCAAAAGCCTCATAGGTTTATTGGCAGAACCTTTAGAGGGCAATTGGATTATACAGACATTATAGCTGAGGTAGGATTAGGAGGTGGGATCTGGTGAGAATAGTTGGGTCACAGTGGCAGAGACTGGGAAGTTTGTAGCTGGCTTCCAGCTTTCTCCCTTGACACTCCTTCCCTGCTGCCATGACCTGAGAAACTTCTGCTCCACAGTGCTCCTGTGCTATGCCATCAGGTTTTGGAGCTAGATGACCATGACCTGTAAACATGGACCAAAATAAGCCTCTCCTCCCCCAAGTTGCTGGTTGGTGTATTCAATCTCAGCAAGGAACCTGCGACTAAGTCAAACTGTAGCTCACTGAAGAGTCCTGTCTGAAAGCTGAAGAATTTTCATTAGAAAACTAAAGAGTATGTGTTGGAGGTCTGAAGACTCAGATTGAATGTCCAAAGACAACAGAAAAGACCACAGCTCCATCCATGGAGAAAACTGAAAGATTTCTTCTTTACCTCTTTATTGTATTCAGACCAGAAGAGTTATGATTGGTGCTATCCATCTCTGGAGTGGGTCTTCCCATTTCAGTACTCAGCTTGCATGTGAATTGCTGAGAAAATATACAAATCAACACCACCTTTAGTTATCACAATTGTGGTGTTAGTAGGTAGCTTTCAGATCCTTGGTCTGCATGTTGTAGCTCCTTGAACTTGGAAAAGTTATTATTTCTTTTTGGATCCTACAGTGCTACAATAGCCTTAAGAGGACTCTTTTGAGCATTTTAGGGACAGCGGAACTCATGATGATCACTGTTGCTGGCACGCAGTTCTGAAACTGTCACCAGCAACTTCAGGCTTAGCAGCCTCACCTATTCTGGAGAGTAAAGTGTCAGTCAACGCAGAATTTGGAAAATCAGTGTTCACTGGAGATTTGAGGTCACTTTCTCCAGGTGTTACAGCTTGCATGTCGAAGTCCCCTCAAAGACTCCTGCATTGATAGGTAGGGCTTTCTAGAAGTGGTTGGATCTAGGGTATATGAATATGTATTCAGGTTTTGTGAATAGGGAATAAGGGTGTGTGATAACTAAATTAGTTCACTGTCTTAGTGTTGTTCTTGTTATGGATAATGAGGCCAAATCTGGGTGAGGGTGGAACTCACCAATAATGTTCTAACATATACTGGATATGAAGGAAATGATGGAAGGCAGGCTTGCTGACTTCTACCTTCCTTGCCATGCACTGTTTCTCCTCTGACATGTGGCTCTGCTTTGGAGCTAGCCAACTATGGGCCGAGACCTCTGAAAACTGTCAGCTAAAATGAACCTTTCCTCCTTTGACTTTAGGTGTTTTTTGTTTATCACTCTGAGTTACTTCTCTGCCCATCCAGACATCTCAGTAGGTTCTGTGGTTGTGAGGATCAGAGATGCCTAGAAAAGTGGGGAAATTCAGGTGACAGGAGCACACGAGAAGTTCTCTGAGGGAAGATATACATTGGCCAGGGTACTCTCCTCACACCATCCACATACAACCTCACACACACATTTTTCACTCATATACTCGACTTTCAAAATCCTGTTTGCAACACTCCATTGTTTTTTGGGGTGCAAACATACAGAATGTAGACTGTGTTGAAGGATGGCATTCAGATGTCTTTCATGGTGCTAACTTCTTTTGCAATCCATGTTTATGAGTTTTGTTAAGTTGGTAGTGAGATCACAAATCATAGGCTGGGGACAGATCTGCTTTTGGAAGTGCTTTTACCTCAAAATGAGCATGGAAGTTCATGAGTTTCCAGTAGAAGTCATGAGACTGCATGACACTCTGTCTCAAAGTGTGCTAATTATGAGGCCACAAGTCAAAGAGACACCATTAAGCCCTAAAGATAAGAGACAATGATCCACTGTCTTGGATGGTGTGAGGGGAGGCTTTGGAATGGATTTATTGGCACCAACACAATGGAGTACAACTTGTGATACAGTTACTACATCCTGGGTTAAATATCTCAGAAACTGAGATGTTGGTTTTGTAGTGGAAGGGGACATTTTATATTAGCACCCTTTAAAAAAATGAAACTTTTAATCCCAACATCATTTATATTCACGTGTAGCTATAATAAATAGAAATGCTCCATTTTTTATTTGCCTGGTTGGCTCCTTTTGGACAGAGGGAGGATTATAACAAAAAAGAATAGAGCTTTCTTTTTTTTTTTGCAATGCTATGTTAAACCTCACTCTTTGGCTGTTTCTGGACTGGTCAGCTTGCGGAATGCTAGAGCAGGAATGTTGCTTCCTCGTGCTTCAGCTGTGTATAGACTAATCAGATTCTAGGATGAAAAGAGCAGGGCTGTCCTTGTTGGTATCATCTCACCAAAAGATAAATCAGTTCAGATGGTCTGAGCCCCTTTGGATGGTCCAACATGCTTCGTGCTTCTGGTTTCAGGTGACTCTGTTGAATCCAAGACACAATTTCTATAAATTTGACAGCAGTAGGGACAGAGAATTTTACATTGTGGGGCCCATCCCAAAAGGCCACACTAAGGGTGGATTCTATTTGTTAACCCAAACAAAGCCCAGTTTTGAATGGGAATATTGAGTCTGTCAGTCTTTTGTTTTCTTTTGCTTTGTTTTTTGTACCAGGGATTGAACTCAGGACCAGGCACTTGCAAGGCAGGCACTAAATCCCCGGCCCCAAGTCTGTCAGTCTTATGGGTACTTTTTCTTGTACCCAGCCATAGATATCTTGTATGTCTAGTGCCAAAGCCTTCATCTGTCTTCATTAGGTAAATTTTCCTAATTGATAGGGATGACCCTTAGTTTTACCTATGATTAAGGGTTCACCGTGAGAACAAGATTTCCTAAAGAGAATGCCCAGTTTGTTTGGAAGAGGTACACTGGTCTCAGAGGATGGCCATAGGTAGAATTTGATCCCACCTAACTGGATGTTTTGACAATATTTTTTAAACAAGTTTAATGAGTGTGAAATCTCTGCGTTTTGTGTTTCCTGAGCTCTGTGCTTGGTATACCTTCTGTAGTTTCCATTTTATTTTAACATCCAGATGAGCCCCTGAAACATTTCATTTATCAGTGACAGTGCATTGTCTAACTCTACGATCAGGGGCTTTCCAAATCTTACAATGATGCTTCTTAGCAGTACTTTTATCAACTTTTACCCTTTTTGAGGGGTTGGGGCAGCTCTATCCCTCCTGCACTGGCTCATACAAGCCTCAACATGTACTGATAACTTCCTGTTCAAGGCAATTCAGAGAAATCTATAAGCAAATTTTCACAGGGGGTGGTACTCATTTCTTGAATAGCTAGAGGCTAAATAGGCCTTTGACTTGGTTTGTTTGGGCATAGGTTAGGCATTGTTCACAAACAGATTATGTGATGGCCATGAGGCCTGGCACCTAGAAACCCAGATGTCCCAGTAGCCTCCCTACTGCACACTTGTTCATGTGAGTCTCTTGATGAAATTGTGTTTCATAAAGACAGGTGCCATTATTTCAGGAATTGTTTGTCTCCTATCTGAAAACTTCCACCACGCTTCCTTAATATGATGTCCAGAATCTTCTGAAAGCTACACATTTTCAATTGGAGACTATTTTGGGTCTCTGAGAGAGGAAGATCTGGCATGAGGGCCCTAGCTAGTGTCGCCTTTTATAGACTAAAATAGAAGTCACTCTACCTCCCTGTGTGCCTGTTGGTTTCCTCTGGCTTCTAATCTTCCTGTCCTCTGGTGCCCCATACTTTGAACAACAGCCACTTCCCTTGTGGCCCATAGCACATCTCAAAGATATAAAGTCTGTTAATTGTACTTTGTGCCTTTCCCCCTAGCAGTCAGGAGCCTTCTGTCTATATATGTAGCTCCTTGTAGATGTAATGTGACAAATGCACAATTGAAGTCAGTATGGATGTTAACCTTTTGGTTCTTGGTCAGCAAAACAGTCCTTGTCACTGCTATTACCTCTGTCTTCTAGCCTGAGGTTCTAGTAAGCAGAGACTGGAGCTCTACTACATAGTATAGACTCACCACTGGATATCTTGCTTACCGGCTCCTTATAGCACAACTTTATTACCCTCTGTGAAGTCCTGAACATCTGGGTAACCAGGTGTGTTCAATGAGACCCCCCCCCCCAGACTCTAGAGCAATTCGTCTACCATTTCCACACAGTCATGTAGGGGGACTCTCTCTTGAACTGGGAGAAATGTAACTAGGTTGAGGTATTCATATTCTCCAGAGTTATGCTGGGGTTTTTGCACAAAAGGACACCTAATATGGAGTCATCCTAGGATTTTATAAACAGTGGTGTCTTCTCTTGTCCATTAAGGTTATAACTGAGTGTGCTACTTGAATGGTCATTTATTGTCCTCAAGTCACCTTGTCAGCCTCTTGTATCAGCAAGTCAGTCACAGTAAGTATCCTAAATCATGTAAGCCATTCTTGGACTATAGAATCTAACTATTTTGACAAGTATGTCACCAGGCAAAGACAGAATCTCATGACTTGTGTTAGAACACCTGTGACCAGTTCGTTTTTGTTCATGGACATGCAGGAAGAAAGGCTTGGTTATATCTGGAAGTCCTAAAGGCATAAACCTGAGTTAGGGCCTCTTTGATTTGTTTGAATATCATTTTCTTGTCTTTTTCCCAGAGGAGGGTCTCTCCCTCCATTTGTGGCTTTATATAGGGACTTGGCCATATGTGAGCAGTTTGAAATACAAATGTGACAGAATCCTGGTGCTCCTGAAAATTCTCTTATTTGGTGCTGCTGGTTGGAATTGGAAGGGCACAAACAGCCCATTTTGATTCAAACCCAGTTGTTGTCTTCAAGACTTTTGTCATTATGAAACCTAAATATTTGCCTTTGTGTTTTTTTCTTAATCACCTTATATGAAGATTTCCAAAGTAGATCAAGGAAGACTTGAATTCTTTGACAGCAGTCCTTGCAAGTCTAAGGCATTAAGAGGAGGTCATCTACATATTAAGTTTTTTTTTTTTTTGTACTGGGGATCATACTTACGACTTTGTGCTTACCAGGCAAGCATTTGAGCCACACTGAGCTAAATCCCTGGCAACATATTGAAATAAGGCACAATTATCTCCTGACATGGGGAAATCTTTGAGTTTCTTAACCAGAGCCTCCCAAAAATGGTAGGAGAGTTCTTAAACTCCTGTGGGAGCCCAGTCTAGGTGAGCTATTCCTTTATGCTTATAATAGTGTCCTCCCACTGAAATCCAAAGATGTGCTGACTGACAGGTGTAAGGCAGAGAAAGAAAACAAGCATCTTTTTAGTGCAAACAAGTAGACCAAGCAGCACTTGTCAGAGTAAGTCTCATCAGTGTGTATGGATTTGGAACAATGGTATGGATAGTCTCACTGGTATGATTTATAGCCTGTAAGCTCTGCACCAGTCTATACTCATTAGTCCCTAGTTTGTGCACCAGCAAGAGAAGAGTGTTCCAAGATAATTGATATTTACCTAACATGTTATATTCTAAGAGCCTTTTAAAACATCCTTCAATGCCTTTTAGGGCCTCTTAGGAGAGGGACTATCACCACACTGGAAGTGGTGTCACCTGGCTTCAGTTCCACTATGATGGCTACTTGATTTACCATCTTCTCAGGTGGGTTATTATCAGACCACACCCAAGGAATCTTATATGTCAGCTGATGTAGCTCGTCTAGTCCTGCATTCGTGACTTATCTGAATACAGTTTCCAGTCTTCTGCTTGTGGGAAGTGTTCACATCATAGCCATTGTCAGGCCAGGCTTAAAATATCAGTTCTTTATGGCCTAAAGGTTATGTGGGCTTGTATTTTTTTGTAGTAGGCCCCTTCCCAGGAGGAGAACTGGGCAATTTGGATGATATAAACACACATACTGGACCTCTGCATTCGGGAGACATATGTTTCTGGCCAGGCACCCCACATCAAAGGAAGGGAAATCTGTTTCATGCACAGTTTTCAATCTCTGGATGATAGACTTTACTCCATAGTGCCCTGTCTGGCCTCTTTTACATTTCTTTGAATATGCATTTTATTGGGCTGTGTTTAGAGGCTTCTTTTCCCATCCCTACTTGTACAAGTGCAAATCACTGTCTTAAATGTATTTGCCTCTGTCCCATTTAATCATCCCCCTGGAGAGAGTTCTTTTAGAAGAAATAATATGAGGCCCAACAAATACATATTTTTAATAAAGTACTTCCACAAGATTTTCCCTGTCATTCATCTGTTTTCCAGGTTTGTCATTATCTCTCTTATTATCTCTTTAGTAGGACAAATAGTTTAGTGTACTGAATCCCCTCTCATATCAAAAGTATATCTCTTATAGCTTTCTTAATATTTTGCTCTCTCTTATTATAAACCTTATATAACAAACTTGACTGTAGTTCCTTGGATTTTAAAATGTCCCCTGTTCTTCTTCTTCCCAGATTGTTACATTTTAAAGTTGTCTGAGTGCCAAGAGATGTCTAAATAATCTTGAATCATTGTTCTCAGGTTAAACCAAGAAACAGCAGAGGAGAGAGAGATTTAATCCTGTAACTACAATGCAAGGATTTGGAGTGGGCAAGAAATGCTTCAAGCAAACCAATTAAAATCAATTCTATGTGGGGAAAAAACATACATTTCCCAACTAGCTAATATTTGTACCTGATTTTCTGTTTGTCTAGAGTAACTTCACTCAAGGTGAAAGGAGATTTGCCTCTCCCCCCATTTTGTCTTTTACAATATGGAAGATTCTAAACATCATTTTTGGCAGCTCCACCTTTTTTTTTTTATCTCAGCCGCAAAGATGTGCATAAGTTTCTTGGCCTTGCTTCCTTGTCCCAGCCCCAAGCATCAGACAATCCTGCTGCTTTTATGCTCTTTTATTTCCAGTCCCCACCTAGGCAGGTTGCCACTATCATCCCATTTCACAAGGTATTTTTTTCCCATAGAAGCCTGCAAGGAAGGGAGGACACAGTAAGGACAGGGGAGGCCAGAGTTGTGGAGAGCAGGTGTTGGGAAGGTAAGGGGGGAGAGGGAGTGTCAGTTCACTTCCAATGACCTTCCACCAATTGCCACTGCCTAAAGTTTCTACGACATCACAATAGTCCCATGCAGTAGTGATGAAACCATTAACACATGTTCTTGGAGGACATTTGATATCTAAATCAGGGCAGAAAGGGTTGAAGGAGGTTGTTTTCCCCTCATACCATCTGATGACACATAGCATAATCATGTGTGGGAAACAGGCCCTCACTAGACAGCAGATGTTTTGGTGCTTTTAACTCTCCCTTTTATGCTTCCAGAATTGCAAGTGATGAGTTTCTATTGTGTGTAAATTACCCAGGACAGGATATTTTGTTAGAGTAGACTGAACAACTAAGTCAATACCTTCAAGTGAAAAACAAGAGAAAACCCGAAGGTTAAACATCTGGTGGGGATCAAAGCTGTGATATGAACGCAAGAAGCACACCTCAACCCATATACGACTGATCCCAATACATACGGCAAAACAGAGATAGAGGCGATCATTTTCCCAGATGAGGCATGGATAGTGAAAGGGCACTGAGCTTCTGCGAGAGGGGAGGAGGCAATTAAAGGATGCAGCCTGTTAGAGGATGAAGCTTAACTACACCTGCAAGATTTCGCAGAAGCAAAAAGACAAAGACCGGCCACAAAGATAGTTGGCAGCACCAACCACAAAGACACCTGCGTATTTTCCTGAGAACTACAGTGCCCACAGAGGTGTTCATGGTTTTCACAACTCCACCGCAAAATGTACCTGTTGTGCCTCCCTGGATGGCTCGTCTGGGCGGCATGCCTATTCCCCCCACTGTTGTTTTTAGGCTTATTGGATCATGACTCCTCCCTTCAGATTCACTGTCCTCTGTCCGTGAAATGACCCCTCCCCTGCACCAAATAAACTTCTTCATGGCAGACTGTCTACATCGTCCTTGTGTGGGTTATGTTCTCATTGACCTTTCAGATACAAGATGAAATATGGATGGGTCAGGAGTGACTTGTGACCAGGTTATGCTAGGACATTTAGTGGTGACCTGGAATGGACCGGATCCAGTCATGTGTCCCTCTGCAGAGGGAAATCAAAGGGACAAGGCTCAGCAACAGGTGTGGCCTATGATGCAAGTTCCTGGGGACTAGATGCTCAACAAAAGCCACAGCCTGCCTTCTCTTCCCTGCCCACAGTGTTTAGATCCTCAGATGTATTCATTCAGTGATGGCTGGACAATGCCTGTGACAACTTGTTTTCCCTTCTGCATGTTTGTCTGAGTATCACCACAAAACACTAACTTGAAAAAACTCACTCATAAGCACTTACTGATTTTGAAAAGGAGCACAAGACTCTAGTAGAGAAGATATACAATACAGAAAATGTTCTTTTCTCAAAAGACAAATACTAAGTGTAAATATTTATAAGGTACAGTATGATGTTTTCACAGATGTAAGCATTCTGGACCAATTACATCAAGCTTGTTGCAATATGCATCATCTCACATACTTATTTATTGTGCAGTAGATCTAAACAACTAACACTTGTAGTCTAAATGTGATTTTTGTACTCTTTGTGCCCACTCAACCTCCTGTAAGTTATGGACTATGATTTAGAAAGCTAATATATCTGGAATAGACAGTTCAATTTTTACAGCTGTGTCCTTAGCACTGCATGATAAGCTGTGTGTCCATCTATAATGTCTTACAAAGTTAAAGATGGGGACTGATTGCAGTCTATTTGAATTTTCTGTGAGTTCGAATTTCTGCTTGAAAAAAGATGAAGCAATTTTGCCCGAGATATAGTGTTGTGATAATTCTGCTTCTGAGAAGAAGCAGACTAACATGCTGTGGGATCCCTTATGGGAAAATGGCAAGATTATGATTGTGAAGTAGTTTTGGAAACAGGTTTACATTTCTGTGTCAATTTGTTTGTTCAAGGTTGGCTTTCTTTATATGTTGCCTGAAGATAGAAATATTTTCTAATAATTTCAAAGTAAAAATGAAGAAATCGATGGTCTTCTTGTTCACTAACCACCAGGAATGGCCTGACTCATGTTATTGGACACTATTGTGCATTTTTATGCAATGTGCTTATGTATTTAATATCATCATATTGAACTAAGCATAGATCTGAAAAAGTTTGGTGTTATTAACCCTTTATGTATTGGTAAACAGGGGCTGCTTGAAAAGAACTTGTTCCTTTAAGACCTTGAAAAGAATAAATTCCCAGGGATCTTATATTTCATATTATTTTACACTATAAGTATGTGTGGGATTTTCATGACATTGCTGTCATTTGACATTAATTTTGACTTGACTTTGGTCTACAAGTACTCTTTTTATTTTAAAGAGAGTAAAACAAAAGAGGACAGAACTAAACAGATCAGAACAGAACAATGTAAGCAACACAGCACTTCACAAGACAATTGGATATTAACAGTAGCTATCATAATTACAAGTACTCTTTAAAGAAGTGTTTTCTTTGTGCACCTGAAGTTTTAAAGTTGCTTTAGTTTCCCCTTTCTCTCTTTTTCCAAACAAGGTAGGATTTAGTTTAGTATTTTTCATGTTCATTCTCACTGCCTTCAATTATATTTTGTTTTCTGATTTTATACGTGCATTTGAAAGTTTCAATTTATATAGAGAAAGTTAATATTTAATTTTGTGCATTTACTTCGTACTGTTTTTCACACAGTGTCTGTTAGAAAGTCCTCATGTTGTCCCTGTTTTGTAAACGTTCTTGGAAGCTGATGCTTGTGGGATGTTTCCGTTTGTGAATATAAGTTCTTGATATTTTACTACAGCTACTTGACTGTTCTTAGCCATCTGTCCTTGACGGTAATTAAAGTGTGGAAATTTATTTTACAAAAAAAGTGTGTGTTTGATGTGTATTATTGTGTTTGAAGGTGGCCTTTTCCTCTTTAATAAGTAAATGTTAAAAAGGTTTTTGTCAGGTTCAATGTACACCCAAGGACGGCTACTGTTCTAATTGACTTTACACCCATTGCTTCATTCCAGCTGAGTGACTCAAATTGCTGGCTAACCCAAACTTTCATTTTAGTTTAAGATAAAATTGTTTAATATATGACATTTATTGAAATTGTAGCCTATGTATAACTTATTTCATAAGTCTAAGAAAAGCATAGGGATGATTTGCAGTATTTTTCATGGAAAACTATACATTGATCTTGTGTTTTTTGTTTTCTGATACTGAATACCTGAAAGTGCTGATCACTTGTCCTGATGACATTGTTTAGAATCTCATTTCACAAAGGAATTGCTTGCTGAATTTCAGGCTATTTAATCAAATTCTGTCATTACTGCTTTGAATATGTTTCCTTTGAAAATCATGGAGAAAAATTAATTTAAAGAGTAACAAATTCATACTTTGAGTGTTTTCATTTTTCTAGGAGTTAATGACACTTCCAGGTCATATGTCACATTTTAATTTTAATTCATTTTATGGTTTTGGTGCTTGGAGTCAGATTAAAGATGCATGTATTCTATATAAGTACCATGATGTACAGCCCCAGCCTACAGTTTTATTTTTGAATCTGAATTGTTATTTAGTGTATGGGTTTTTAAAAAAATTTTGTGTTTGGTCCCTATTCACATGGGATGAATCTTTAAGAAATGAGTCTTATAATTTTGATGTGAAGATAAGATGAAGAGACGAGGTCTAGGACCCAGCAGGTAAGGGCAAAAATTGGGAATAAGAGGCTTCTTGTTCCCTATTGTACTGTTCCCACCGCTTTGGCTACCTAGTTGGTTTTATCACAATGTCTAAATAAGAGCATATGGGAATAAGAGATGGTCAATGTTTACCACTTTATATTAGTTTATGTAGGTCTATATCTATGTACATTCTATGTTGATTCAAAAATTCCTTTATTAGTAGATATCAATTTTCTCTAAATATGAACCAATTAAATTGTATTTACAAATCAGAAGATTGATTTCTTGTATTTACATTTTGATTTACATATGTATTATGTGATTGAATTCACTGTTTGAAATGTTTGAATATGGAAACCTAATTGTAATTCTATAAGGAATTTAGAAAAGATTTAATGCCAAGACTCCTTAAATGCTTCAATGAAATTGAAAGAGAAACAGTCCTCCCTAATTCATTCTTGTAGTTTCATACCAAAACCAGAGAAAAACCCAACCAAAAAGGAGAACTATAGACCAATCTCACTAATGAACATTGATGCAAAGATTCTCAATAAAATATTGGCAAATAGAATGCAGAAAATCATCAAGAAGATTATATACCACAACCAAGTGGAATTTATTCCAGGAATGCAGGAATGGTTCAGCATATACAAATCAATAAATGTAATACACCACATCAATGGAGCCAAAAATAAAAATCACATGATCATCTCAATAGATGCACAAAAGGCTTTTTATAAAATGCAACACCTGTTCATGATAAAAAAAAAACTCTACAGAAACTTGGAATAGATGGTATGAACCTCAGCCTCATAAAGGCCATTTATGACAAACCAACAGCTAACATTATACTAAATGGACAAAAACTGAAAGTCTTCACTCTAAAATCAGGAACAAGAAAAGAATGTTCAAATCACCACTCCTATTCAGTATAGTTCTAAAAATATTAGCCAGAGGAATCAGGTAAGAGGGAGAAATAAAAGGAATAAAAATAAGAAAAGAAGTTAAATTATCATTATTTGCAGATGACATGATACTCTACATAGAAGACCCCAAAAACCCCATTAAAAGACTACTAGAGGTAATAAATTCAGCATCATAGCTGGATATAAAGTCAATAGCATTCTTGTATACAAACAAAAATTCACTGAGAGAGAAATTATGGAAATATTGTCTTTCACAATAGCATCTAAAAAAATGAGATACTCAGGAATCAACCTAACCAAGAACGTAAAAGATCTCTATGCTGAAAATTATATGACTCTAAAAAAGGAGATTGAAGAGGATATTAGAAAATAGGAGGATATTCCTTCCTCTTGGTTAGGAAGAACCAAGATTGTGAAAATGCCCATACTCCCAAAAGTGTTATACAGATTCAATGCAATCCCAATCAAAATATCATTAACATACCTTACAGATCTAGAGAAAATATTCCTAAAATTAATTTGGAAACAGAAGAAAACTAGAGTAACAAAGGCAATTCTGGGTGACAAATGCAAAACAGGAGGCATTTCAATTCCTGATGCGAAGCTATACTACAAAACCACAGTAATAAAATCAGCATGGTACTGGCAAAGAAATAGACCTGAGGATCAATGGAACAGATTAGAAGATACAAACACTACTACAAAGACACTCAGCTATCTTATAATTGACAAAGGGGCTAAACATGTTCACTGGAAAAAAGATAGCCTCTTTAATAAATGGTGTTGGAAAAATTGGCTTTCCCATGCTGAAGACAGAAAATAGACCCATGCTTATCACCATACACTAAACTAAAGTCAAAATGGATCAAAGATCTAAATATTAAAACAGAAACACTAAGTCTACTGGAGGAAAAGTTACGTAGAAATCTTGGAGACATAGGGGTAGGCAGAAAATTCATGAATAAAATGCAAATTGCACGGGACACACTTCAAGGAATCAACAACTAGGATCTCATATTGCTAAAAAGTTTCTGCACTTCAAAAGAAATCACCAACAAAGTGAAAACAAAACCCACAGAGTAGGAAAGAATTTTAGCCAACAATCCCTCAGACAAAGGACGTATATCTAGAACATATAAAGAATTGAAAAACATCAAACCCCCCAAATTCAAACACCCTCTCCAAAAATGGGCGTCAGAAATGAACATACAGTTCTCAGATGAAGATATACAAATGGAAAATAAATATAGGAAGAAATGTTTACCATCACTGGTCCTTTGACAAATACAAATTAAAATGGTTTTGAGATTTCATCTCACCCAGGAAAGAATGGCTGCCATCAAGAAAACAACTGATAACAAATGTTGGCGAGGATGCTGGGTAAAAAGAAACACTGCTCCACTGTTGGTGAGACTGTAGACTAGTGCAATCCCTTTGAAAATCAGTATAGACATTCCTCAAAATCTAGGATTGGAAGTTCCATTCTGATGTTCTGATCTGCTTTGTCCAGAATATCCTTATTAGTGAAAAGACTTACATTAGTAAATATCACATTGTCTCTCTAGTGTAAAAAATAATAAAACTGACAGAGAAATGGGATCCAAAAAGTATAATAGATATTGTAAAAGTGAAAGGGAAGGAAAGTGCTTTAAAGGACATATCAGTATTATAGTGTGTAAGATAGATGACCATATTACTAAATTTCTTTGGGATCATTGAACAGAAGGACTTGCACTGTCAACATTTGAGTGTCTAGCCACATTTGTGCTTTGATTTTGTGACTTTGGCAATTATTTTTAAGATGACAATGTCTAATGTATCAACTAGTGATTGTATGATGTTAATTTTTTTGGAATTCTGTATTGTTTTTTTTCTGTTTTTCTATTTTGTTTTTTTTTAATTTTCTTTTCTTTCTTTCTTTGAAAAAAAAGAGATAACAATATGCAATATAACAACCATTGTTAAGTTTCATTCTGGTTTGAAAACCTATATTGTTATTGTTTTGGGTTTGTTGTTGTTTGTGTTTTTTTATTTTGTTTTTCTTTTCTGACTCTTTTCTTCTTTTTAAAATAAAAAATAGTAAGAAAAGAAATCTAATCTTTGCAATGTACCATTAATGTTTTAATAATTTCCTAATATCTGGAATTGTCACAACTGCAGTTAAAGGAAGATGACCTGAAAAGGCCTGTCCAGATAAATTGCAGGAATTTGGGGATCCTAGAAGTGCTACTCAGGTATTTTTAGAGAGGAAGAAATGAAGGCAATTAGAATCAGTCCTATCTATGGAGTAGGAAAGGTTGGGAACCATGGACCAAGTTATGGTGGGGAATGCTGTCTCCAGGATGGAGGGAGGGCACCTACTTGACAGGAGTCTCAGAGAGAAAGGCCACTTGTCACATGCTCCTCAGGCCAGTAACCCTTTACGTCTTCATCCTTCCATGCACTGTGGCCAGTTCTCTGCTTTGAAAGTAATTCAGTGTCCAGTAGGTGTGTCTCAGTGTCTCACGGCTATTCTATCTCTCATGTTTTAGCCTCCATTCCCTAAGTGCCACAGTGGGATCTTAGCTTGTATTTTAGATGCTGTGAAAATCATGTGGAGTCATCTTTGAGACGTGTGTAGCACACAGCAGGTGTCCCAGGCTGTAGTGTCCCAGATTCTGAATTCCAGAAATGGGAAAGAATGTTGTTGTGGTTGGTGGAGCTCCTTCTCTTCCCACTGTAGCCCCACGCCCATGTCCCACATCACATCTGATTGTAATGTCATTTCCATTCATGTGCTTTTCTAGGAAAAGAGGATTCCCCAGTGGTTATCTGGACATCTTCTGGGAAGGCAGCATGCAAATCCTGCTGTGAAGGCAGAAAAGCCAGGATCCTGGGGTTCATCTTCTGAGACATGCCCAGTGTGGCCCAGATCATACTCTTCCCATAGAGGCTGACAGGGCCCAGCACCCAGCAGCCATCAAGACTGGCTGTCATTTGTCCCCTGTGAGGTCTGGAGAGGGCCTGTTGACTGGCAGCACCATCAAAGTTTGTACTGCTTGTTTTCCCGTGTAAATTCACTTCTCCTCAGTGTGGTGTAATGCACAGAAATTCGCATGGTGAACTCTAATGATTTGAAAGGGAAAAGAAAATTCTCACTCAAGTTTAAAGCATCCTCAGGGCATTTCACTTTGTAGTTAATGTGTCCCTCCTCTTTATCTGATTTTGTACTGGCAGTGCTTTCATTCGAAATGGGTTACAAGAGGCACTGAGGTTCTTCTGGGCTCCAAATTCATTTTCCTTTTGAGGATCGAGGGAAGAATTTCAGGGAGTCACACTGTCAGCATTCTGTGCTCAGATAACAGTGATTTGAGCAGGCCATAGAGTAATCTAACATCTCCTAATTGAGAGAAAGGGGATGCAATTGGAGAACTATCCAAGCCTGTATGTGCATCTTTCAGCACTTTTGCTGCATGTCCTCTTTACAGTCGTGGGAAGACATAAATCTCACAGTATTTTATAATGAAAGGAAGAAGCTTTGATCCTAATGAGCCCCTGAAGGGGAGCCTACATGACCAGCAACCTCATTTCATGACCAAGACTTGCTTTCTCACACTCCTTGTCCCCAAGATTAAAGGTCATGGGCCATAGCAGTGATTTCCTCCTTTCTCAGCTGGAACCTTTTGTGACTTAGTGGCTTCAACTCTGGTTTCTTTAGTTCACCATTGATGACTGCCTTGTCTTGGGGACCCCTTGCTGCACTGTTAAGCTCAGGGTCTGGTGGTTCAGCAGTGAGGGACTGAGGACTTCTATGCCACACACAGCCCCTGAGGCCATGATAGGGAGATGGAATTGCACTTTGAGGAAGCAGGGGCCCAAAGGCTTCCCTGTCAAGTTCCTTTGAGAAAACATATTTGATAGTTTTTTTCTCTTTATCCTCAGGATTTCATGTTTAACAATGGAAAAGTGTGAGGAAGTGTGGACAACCTTCTTTCTTTCCTGTTTTTTTGTCTTGTGCTTTCCAAACAGATACAGTTTTATGATTCGTGATTTACAAGAAGCCTTGGTGTACATTTCAAGTTTTTTCTCTTGGCAAGGAGTTCTTCTGATGCTGGCACCACATACTTCCAGTATATTCTGTGTTTCAGCCCCATATCATTAAGACTTCCAGAGAAGGGCTTTTTGTCACAATGTCGCTTGTATTTCATTCTGAAATAGGTTCCTGTAATCCACTCAGCTCTTTGTGTTTCTTCTCAGCCTCTGAGGCTCTTGTAAGCTGGTCCTCTGTGGGTGGTTTTCCTGATGTCCCAAGATGCTTTCTTCCAGAATTCACCCTACTTAGCTGTTTTCTTACTGATGTGTCAAGTTTGCTTCTGCTGCCATACTTCTGCTTCTTTAATTTTTACACTCTCTGCCCTGGGTTTTCTCAAGGCCTATAGTCATTGTACATGCTGTGATATCAGAAGCCTCTGTGGTATATTTAATTTAGTTCCTGTGGGAGGACAGCAGTAGCCTCAGGGTAATGTGAGCCTTCTGCAGGCTCCTCTTCTCTCAAAACTTTCAGGGTCCTTCTGTGTGCTCTCCTATTCTGTCCCCTGGCCGGGATTTTCTTGCTTCATTCCTTCACAACATTTCTGTTCAAACATTTGTTGTATTACTTTATTTTTTCTGTGATATTACACTTTAAATTTAAAAGGAAATAGCACATTTGAGCATCTTGTAATGATGTGTAAAGTCCTGGCTTTTTTCTTTTCTTTTTTTTTTTTTTTTGAACCTGGGATCAAAATCACAACCTCATGTTTGCCAAGCAGGCACTTATGCCGCTGAGCTAAACCCCGGCCCACATCCTGGGTTTTGAGGTTTATATTTTTTTGTTTTATACTGATTTTCTTGAGCCAAACAACTATTGACTTATCTTGAACAAATCTCATTTCACTGGGTAATGAAGTGTGCTTGTGTTCTTGGTTTTTTGATAAATATTTGTGTGCTTTGAATAAAATCTGTTGGAGACAACCCCAATATGCATATTTGAATACAGAAAGTTAATAAAAGCACAGTCAATGATGATGTGACTTGTTCAGGGCAATCAAGTCATGACTTGCATTAGAACTATGAAGTCTAAAATCTGAGAGGCCGTGAATGGAGGTTATTAGTGGAGTTTAGGCATCTCACACAAGAATTGAAGTTCCTTCCTTCTTAAGTGAAGAAAAGTAGTAGGTGATCTCATTTTATTTATTTTATCTTCTTTTTTCCATCACTGGAACAAATCAACTGTTTTTATTTTTCCATCTCTCCTTCAATCACATTTCCATAAGTACATATAATTTATGCATAAGTAACATCATATTACAGATCTTTTAAATTATTAAAATCATCATGCTACATGGTAAAAGATTTAAACAGTGGGAAGAAGTCAAGTTGGCCAATCAGTGAGCAACAAAATACAGAGCCTCCTGGGGGAAACAACTCATACTCCAGAATAAAACACCCTGGAGGGACCCAGACAGAGGGAAATGGATCCTCTTGACAGAGGAAGAAATTAAAACATAAAAAAGCTTGTGAAATACATTGGGACTACAACTGGAACAGCTAAAAGTTATGGGACACAGTGTTTTCACTGTGACCTGCCAAGTTTGTCCCGGCCTAAATTTGCACCAGCCTGAATCCACCACGGCCAGCAGAGCCACCCAAACTTGTTCGCACCGCCACTCACGGGAAGCACAGCAGCACTGAAGTAGGGGGTTGGTGAGCCCAACGGAGAGCAGAGCCAGTGAAGGGACCTTCATTAATCCATGGTCAGTGCTGGGATTGGGACCCCACCACACACGGGAAGGACATGATCAAATGGCTGACATGTTTGAATCGGGCAGGAGGAGCCTGAAATGGGAGCAACAGTGACTTCAGTTGGTTCCTCCCTCCCCAAAGCAGATTTGTGGGATTTGCTAGAACTGGGCCACGCCCCTTGCTGGGACCCAGTGAGCCATCCCAAATCGATTCCCTGCTCCTAGCAAGCACTAACTGTGGGAAGGCCTCTGCAGTTTGGTTGGCCCAGTGGGGAGAGGCAGGCATACGCAGACGCTGCTTGCACCTCAGTGACAAGAGCAGCCAGCCGAGGGCGGAGGTCCCTCACCAGCGTGCTTCAGAGGAAATGTGGCCAACAGGGAAGGGGGCTGGGACTTGCACTGTAACCTGTGTGGAGGAAGCCAGGGCCATGACAGGAGAGAGAGGCAGGAGGAGGCCCTCAGCCCAGAACCCTAAGAGCCCTGATCTAGGAGAAGGAAAAACAAGAGAGACTGAGGGCGGCAAACATGCAACAGCAGGCATGGCTTCAATGGACATTAAAAGATATCTTTGAGACCTTGTAGATGGGCTCAAAACTGAAATATTAAATCAGGTAAAGCAAGATATGGGTAGAGTAATAAAAGAAATGCTCTCAGGGAGCATTTCTCAGGATGATACAGATGGAAGAAGGGAGAAACACAAAAAAAGGAGAGAAACATTTGATAAAGAATATAAAGAAAATATAGACTACATGAAGCAGATTCAAAGAGACTACCAGGAAATTAAAAACTCCATTGAAAGCTGGCACAACGCCTTATAAGAAACTATAGACTATCAAAACTTGAAGACAAGTTTGCAATGTGTGATCATGCAAGGAAAGATCTCTTAAAAATAACAAGGAAACAGGCAGTAACAATACAAAGGCTAGAAGATGACAAGAGAATCTACAGTTTAAGAATAAGAAATGTGAATGAAGAAGCAGGGATACATAGAGGCAAATTACAAAGGCTATTCACAGAAATAATTAAGGAAAACTTCCCAAGCATGGGAAAAGAAAATGACATTCGGTTATGTCAGGCATACAGAACTCCAGCCACCTACAACCAAATCAGATCTACACCCAGACATATAAAAATCAACATGCCAGAAATTCAACATAAAAACAATATTAAAAGCCATCAGAGAAAAGAAACAGATTACCTATAAAGGTAAGCCCATCAGAATCACGGCTGACTTCTCAACACAGACCATCAGATCAAGAAGAGCTTGGAGTGAAATATTCTAAGCCCTGAAAGAAAATAACCTCCAGCCCAGATTGATGTACCCTGCAAAACTGTCACTAGAAATTAATGGAGAAACAAGATGCTTCCATGACAAAGAGGAACTGGGGGAGTTTGTTTTGGAGAGTCCCTGCAAAACGTTGTGTCCTGTAATTTTTAGCTGTTTCAGTTGTAGTCCCAAAGTATTTGATGAGCTTTTTTTACATTTTAATTTCTTCCTGTGTCAAAAGGACCCATCTCCTTCTGTCTGGGTCTCTCCAGGGTGTTTTCTTCTGGCATATGAGTTGTTTGTCCCAGGAGGCTCTGTATTTTGTTGCTCACTGATCAGCCATCTTGTCTTGTCTATTTTATCTTTTTGAGACATGGTCTAACTATACATTTCAGACTTGCCTTGAACTCACTTTGTAGCCCAGGCTGGCCTTAAACTCGCAGAGATACTTCTGCCTCAGTCTCCTGAGTGCTGGGATTATAGGGTTTTGCCACCACACTCACATAGTATTAGGTTATCTTGTGTCTCTACACAATAAGCTGTTCTTTAGGCTGCTTGGCAGAGAACTCCAGTACATCTTGTTAAACAGTATGGACACTCAGGAATCTCTCAATCCATGTAAAGATGGTAGAGTTTGAGGAACAAGCTCATTACAGCAGAATACTAATTCAGAGAGCATGAGACCAAGTGCAGAGGTAAGGATTCTGCAAGTATTTCCACATCTGGCCAGAATTAGATCTTGTTCCCTTGATTCTTAGACATGTTTTTATTATACTACTCTTTGTGTCCTTGTAGGAATGACAATAAAGATGTCTTCCATGTTAAAAATTTTTGGTATCATCTGTTTTTTAAAATACCCATTGATTTATGATATTATAACATTTTCAGTTAATACCAATTTATACATATTGTTTGTACAGCTGATAAATATGTAAACATTATCTTAATTAGCAGTTTTGGGAGGTAGGAGTCTCAAGTCGTGGGAAATTTAAAATCAGTTCATTCTTTTTAAGGAAAGTTTTGTTTTGCAATCTTTAAAGCCTTCTCTTCCACCAAACAGAATTTCTTACAGTGTCAAATAAGTAATTGGAGATAAGTGTGTCATGCAGATGTCATGGAGATCTAGGATGCTGATGTCAGTCTGTTTAAACCATTTAGTCTAGAAGGGCCTGGAGTGCAGTATCTCACTTCCTGCCAGGAGTTCCTCAGCACAGAGAAGTGAACACTCCCTTGTCCTCATATCCCATAGCCATGAGACTTTTCCTTACTGCCCTGTCATCTCTAGTGTTAGGAAATGAGTTGCCCAATAGAATTTGAGCTACTGCCATCCCCCATGCATGCTCACTACTGCATATAAGAGCTCTTCACTGCTGGGATAATGTGGTATATCTCACATGGATTTCCACATGATCCTCCACATGCATGTGTGAGAGAAGGACCAAGTGGTACATTTTCCCCTAGAAGGAGTATGCAGCTGGAAATTATTGAGGGACATAGAGACTATTTTTATTTAAAGAAAGAGTAGAAAATTTTAAAAAAATAGAAAAAAGAGAAAAAAGTAGAATACAGAATTGAAAAAAAATTAACATCATAAAATTGCAAGTTGATACATTACATATTGTCATCTTAACAATAGTTGTTAAAGTTACAAAATCAAAGCATAAAAAGTGGTTAAGTGGTTAGACAAACATTGACAATGCAAATTCTTCTGTTTAATGACATAACAGAAATTTAGTAATATGATAATCTATCTTACACATTATACATACCATTATATCCTTTAGAGCACTTTCCTTCCCTTTCACTTTTACAACATCTATTATACTTTTTGGATAGCATTATTCTGTCAGTTCTTGCTATTTTTACACTAGAGAGACAATGTGATATTTACTGTTAGTCTTGTTTATTTCACTAATGAGGATATTCTCAAGTTGCCTCCATTTACCTATAAAGACCTCAAGATCATCCTTTTATATAGCTGAGTAGTATTCCATTGTATAAAAATACCACATTTTTCCCATCCACTCTGGGGTTGATGGGTGTTCTGGTTGTTTCCAAGATTTAGCTATCACAAATTGTGCTGCTGTGAACATGGGTACACATATATCCTGTGACATGGAATTTCAATTTTTCTAGGAAAATTTCCAGGAGGGAAATACCTGGATTGAATGGAACTTCCAATCCTAGGCTTCTGAGAAATCTCCATACTGATTTCCACAGTGGTTGCACCAGTCTACACTCCCACCAACAGAGGAGCAGTGTTCCTTTTTCCACAGCCTCCCCAGCATTTGTTTTCAGTTGTTTTCTTGATGGCAGCCATTCTTTCTGGGATGAGATGAAATCTCAATGCTGTTTCAATTTGCATTTGTCAAATGACCAGTGATGGTGAACATTTTTTCATGTATTTATTTTCCATTTGTATATCTTCATCTGAGAACTGTATGTTCATCTCTGATGCCCATTTTTGGAGAGGGTCTTTGAACTTGGGGGTTTGATAATTTTCAGTTCTTTAGATGTTCTGGATATAAGTCTTTGTCTGAGATTTTTTTTAATTTTTAAAGGGCTTTTTGTGGATCTGACTGTATATATTTCAGCATCTGAATTGCTCTGGTGGTACAAATGAGGACAAAGTGTCTTTATAATTGAACAATTGAAAGCGATGTCTGGTGCCCAAGGCATCTGGGAAACCTGTCTAAAATATGCCCCCTCTCTCACCATTGCAGTCTCTGCTACTTGAAAGGATATTATAGGAATACTTCAACCATATCTCTTTCTTGGGAACTTTGGTTTAAAGAAGAGACATGCAAATCCTTCTCTCTCCTGTGTGTCTCCAGATACCTATTAATGCTAAAATCATAGAAGCAGAAATGGACTCGGTTCTGTTTCAGTTTTTCTGTTTACCTGTGCTGTCTCATGTAGTAGAATCTATGCATTTGTGGACTATTCTTGTGCTATTTAATAAATGAATGAAAACAATTATTAAAAATTAAGTTGTCCAATATAGTCCTCTGTCCCTGGAATCCTATTTTCACGCAGTCAGTAGCTCTGTACACGTAGTGGCTAATGTGACAGTGGCTCTCACTGTTAAGTCTGACTTCATCACATTCACAGTGTGGGATTCTAAGCAGAGATGCACATATCTGATGACTTCATGATGTCTTCTGGTGTTAGCAGTTTAAGCAGCTCTAAGGTGAATTTTGAAGTGGACAATGAGCTCTGGTTTATTCCTTTTCCAATTACTTCTCTCCCAGAGTCTGGTGGATGCAAATGTGGCACAGATTTTCTGAAAAGGTCCAGAGAGTGAATAAGTGAAGACTTCTTGTGGGCCACATTTTCTGTGAATTCTTGTCCCTGTTCTTTTTTTTTTTTCTCAAGCAAATGTTTAAGGAGTTGAAAAACATTGTGAGCTCACCGGGGCCATTAAACAGCTTGTGGCCATATAGGGCTTAGGTCAATGTTTAAAATATTTATTACTGTAGTTCAGATACAAAGAACATTCATGCTCTCTATGAATTTCTTTAGAATAAGAAATTCAAAATTTTGATACATGTGTGATAGAAGTTGGAGAAAGTCAGATAAGACTGAGAATCATTGAGTAAAATATAGCGTACAGCATAAGAATAGAAAAGAGCTGGAGAAATTTACATATTTATAATGAACCAGAGAAATATAGTTGGTGAGCCTAGCTATCTCACTGCTAATATTGGTTTCATAACAAATATTTCATCTCCTTTCCTCACATGGTGCCCTAATAGTTTAATGTTTTTTTTTTTTGTTAGTGTTTTTTTTGGGCAAAAGCCTTTCTCTACTCTGTGGGCCATATGTGTACCCCCGCATGTGTCTCTGTTCACAGAATAGCAAGCAGTTGTTCCAGCAAGAGCTCCAGGTCTTGTTCCCTGGAATGCATCTTTAGTTTTAGTAAGTCACAGGGGCTGTGGATGGACTGGATCTGGGGTCACCTGGGTCCAGTTCTACTATAAAAAGTACTTGATTTACAACCTGCTCAGGTGGTGACAGGGTTATTTTTCTCTTGTTGCTGAGACAAAATAATTTACACCCAAAATGAAGGAAGCAAATGTTTCTTTAGCTTGCAGTTTGTGGAGGTTTTAGTCCATACTCAGCTGGGTGCAAGGCAGGGTTGCATGGCACAGGGAAACCACTTCAAGGCAACAGCCAGCAAAAGCAACCAGAAACAAAGAGGGGAAGATCAAGCCTCTTTTATTCCCTATATTGTACACTGGTTACCCGCCCTGCTCCCCAAAGCAAGGTGTAGCACTCACAAAATCTCTGTGCCCTTTTTTGCACAGGATGAGGATATTTGGAAAGTAAGGATCCTTGCTTCTTGGTGAGGATCTTAGTGAAACTTCTAAACTTCTCAAATTGATGCAATGTATCAACCAAAAGAGGTGGTTTATCATCAGCCCACATCCCAAGATTCTTATGTGTCAGCCCATGTAGCTCATCTATTCCTGGCTTTTATGATTTATCTGAATACAGTGTCAGTCTTCTGCTTGTGGTACAGTAAGAGTTATTGTCATAGTCCTTTTTCTGGCAGACTTAAAGTCACCTTTCCTTGTGGTGCAAAGTTATCCAGGCTTGTAGGTTTTGGAGCAGGCCACTTTCTACAGGAGAAATGGGCAATTTTCAAGATACAGGAAATAAAGCTGGACCTCTAGTTCTCTGGGACACGCATTTCTGGCTGGATACCTAATATCAAAGGAAGGCCAGTCTGTTTCATAGAGTTCTTAACCTCTGGGGGCTCAACTTTACTTATTAGTGCCCTGTCTAGTTTCTAATAAAGTTTTTTGAACATACATTTTATTTTTTAATTTTTTTTCTCCTCCTCCTTCTTTCTTTCTTTCTTTTTTTTACTAAGGTTTGAACTCACAACCTTGCACTTCCCAGAAAGGCGCTTATTGAACATACATTTTAATGAGGTGTATTTAGAAATTTATTTCCCACCTCTAGCCAGTAGGGGAGCAAATCACTCTTAAGCACTTTTGCTTCTGGCCCCTTTGACCATCCCCTTACAGCATTTCTACAGTGAACTACATGAGCTTCAAAAAATTAACATGCACATTTTTATAAACTACTTCTACAAGCTTCTCCCTGCCATTTGTAATCTTTCCAATATTTTTATTATCTCTCTTATGATCCATTTTGCAGGACAAAAGTTTTAACACACTGTGTTCTCCCACATTAAAAGTATATCTCTTATGCACAGAGCATTCTTAATGTTTCACTCACTATAAACATTGTACAACAAACTTGACTAAAGCACTTGGATTTTCAATTTTAAAAATAAATATCCCTCCATTTATTTTTTTTTCTTCCCAGATTGTTACATTTTAAAGTTGTCTGAATCCCAAGGCACTTCTAAATAACCTTGAATAAGCGTTCTTTCCTATAACCATGGGAGACCAGGCATCCAGTTACTCCTGTAATTATAATTCAAGGATTTATAGCATGCAAGAAATGCTTTAAGCAGACCATGCATACATGAATTTCAATTGGGAACCAAAAGAATGAATACCAATTGGACATAATTTGTAACTTCATTTTTTTATTTGTTTAGGGAAAATTGCCTCAAACTAGAAGCAAATATGGGTGTATTTAGGCCTTTTCTTTTTCTCTTTCTTTTTTTTTTTTTTTGGTCTTTGGGGAAGTAGAAGATTCTGAACAGCTTTGTAGCACCTTATAGTTTTTCTTGCTTATCTCAGCAGGTACAGGTGTTCCTAAGTCTTTTGACCCTGCACATGATACCCAGTCCATACAGTGGATCATCACACTGATTAAGTGTTCTTGTAGTTCCAGTCCTCACCTGAGGAGGTTGCAATCATTGTCTCATTTCATTAATTATACTTTTTCTTATGGCAACCTACATGGCAGGGTGAACACAGTGAGTACAGGGAAGGTGAGGGTGGTCGAGAGGAGAGGACAGGAAAGGAAGTGAGGAGAGGGACTAAATACCAATATTTGTGTCAAAGTACACTTCCAGTGACCAGCTCCTTCTACCAACTGCCAATGCTAAACTTTCCACCTCATCTCAATAGGCCCATGCAGTAATGATAATGCTGTTAACACATGTCCTTGGAGGACATTTAGCATCGAAATCAGGGCATCAATGATTGAGGGAGGTTGTTTTCCCCTCCCACCGAGGACACATAGCATCATCATATGTGGAAAACAGGCCCTCACTAGACACCAGATGTCTCGGTGCACTTGTGTTGACCTTCTATGCTTGCAAAACTGTGAGTAATGATTTACTATTGTGTATAAATTACCTAGAACAAGGTATTTTGTTAGAGTACACTAAGCAACTAAGACAATTCCTTCAAGGGAAAACAAGCAAAAACCCTGAAGGATAAGCAGCTGATGGAGATCAAAGCTATAAACGAATGCAGGCAGCATACTTCAAATGATATACAACTGAACCCCATTCATACTGCATAATAGAGAGGTAGAGATGATGATATTTGCAGATGAGGCATGGATAGGAGATAAAGTATACATGGGACAAGAGTGAGTTATGACCAAATAATGGAGACTTTGGTGAACGGAGTGCTAGGAGATTAAGTGCTGACCTGGCATGGAGAGGAACCAAGTGTGCATCCTTCTGCAGAGGCCAGGAGGAGGGATCAGCCTCAGCAACAGGTGTGCCTGTGTCGTGAGTTCCTGAGGACTACATACTCATCTAAAGACATGGCCATCCTTTTCTTCCTTGCTCATAGTGCTTGTGTCCTCAGATGTATTCCTTCAGTGATGGCTGGACAAAGTCTGTAACTACTCTTTGCTCATCTACATATTTGTCGAAGTATCATCACTAAGCATTAACTCAAAAAAACCTTACTGATACTCATTTTCTGCATTTCAAAATGAGGAAAAGTTTAGTAGAAATGTTAAAAATGTGGAGAATGACCCTTTTTCAAAAGACAAATACTAAGTGCATGTGTTTATATGCTCACTATGATATTTTCATGTATGTGAGCACTCGGGACTGATTACTTCAAGATCGTTACCGTATTTATCACTCAACATACTCATTTTTTTGTGCAGTAGATCTGAACAAATAACTCCTCCTCACATGGGATTTTATCTTTTTTTGTGTCCCACCTCGCTGTTTATACCCTCACAGTGTCACCTTCTGGACAGTGATTTAGGAAGCTGTTATATTAGCAACAGGTATTTGGATAATTAGTAGTATGTTCTTAGCACAGCACAATAAACCGGATGTGTATAGCCAATGTCCTATAGAGTTACAGATGGGAACTGATTGAAATCCATTTGAATATCCTGTGACTTCAGATTGCTGCTTGAAAAGAAAAATGAGCCGATTGTTTTCCCAGGTCCAGTGCGGTGTGATAATTCATGGAGAGCCGGTAGGCTGGTGTGAGCTAACAAGTTGAAATGCTCTGGCCTTGCCAAAATGATGGTAACCCTACTTGGCTTTCCAAATTTTCCTGAGCATGAGTTGGAATGCATCACACCATTCCTAGCCCGATGCTGTCTGATGCTAGAGACCGCAACTTTCCCCTACATCTCCGCTCTACTCTCTCCATGTGTCAACTGAAAGCAAATGTGATCTGTTATCTAGTAGCAGAGGTGCAGGAAATAATTAAGGAGATCTTTCTAGAAGAGGATACAACTGAGCTGGGTCTGGGTAAACAGTGTAAAGTAGAATTCCCAATCAGTACTCTTTCTGACAACAGAATCCAGGACAGACGGAAAAGCCTGAATTGTGTATCTGGCTACTGTAGAGTTGACAGGTAAAACAGACAGTTGCACTTGAGACAAAGTTCAGCACATGTAAATAATTGAGCGAGAGATATGTTCAGTGTCCATTGACAGACCTGAATACAGTGGACAATTTTGCTGCCTATCATTTCAGACCAACCAGTGACAGCATTTGAGGGGTGGGGCCATAGCCCGGCCGGCCAAAAGGCTCGGTTGGCTATTCAGGACAGTTAAACTGTTGATTGAGCAGCTGGGCTTCCATAGCTCCTACCCCTGCAGCACGTGGGAACATGGCGGCCCCTGGCGTGCAGACCTTCTAATCGTGAGTTCATTTTGATCCTTACTTGGTGGTTTATATAGTGAGTTTTCAAGTTGAGCACATGATTCTAATTTATGTAGCAGCATGAGGAGACTTTCCGGTTATTTTGTTTGTAGCAACATTACTTTCACGGCCTTTTCAGTGATCACTTGTTTGTGTTTGAACTTACAATGAAGAGACCACAGGTGCTTAAGTCTGAGCCTGTGTCAGCCGAGGACCGCACAGAGGCCTTTGTGGCCAGTGACATGGGAGCTTGGTGGACCTCGTGCAATCACCCCAGTTGTAGTTTACTAGATACTGACACTGACCGGTGATAGGAAATCTGAGTTTTGATATTGATCCTAATGGGTTCCCTCTATAACCCTGGGTTGCCCTGGGTGTCCTCTTTTGCTATCACCGATGCTGTTAATAGAGGCATTGTGAGGGCTTCCAGATTTCAGTCTGGGAAGGTCAGTAGTTGTGTTGGCAATGGTGTACTTTATGCGGCAACATGCAGGGCTTTCAGATCATTTTTTCTATTTAAATATTGGACTTGGATCACCTGCTTGATAATATTTAGTATAAGTATTGCTGCTTGAAAAGAAAAATGTGTCCATTTGTCGTGAAAAATGAGGAAAGAGCTGATGTGGTTGGCTGAGCAGCTGTCAGCCCAGGACCAAAGTGGCTTTGGCCATGTGAGACCATCAATATTTTGGCCTTCTAAAACAGAGACCTACATAGATAATGTTGTGATTTATTGTTTAAATTTTGGTCTTAGAGGTTTTAACTGGATATCATGTTGGAGACGTTAGACAGCTTATTTGTGCCCGGAAAGTTCGTGAAGGATGAATTGTGGGATTATGTCAGTTTATAGCTGTGAGCTCCTTTTGGAAATAGGTTTGCCTTTCCTTTACAAAAGGATATTATGATTAATGTAAATTGAATTTTTAAACTTAACAGTCAGGTTTTTTCAAATGTTGCCTGAAAATAGAAATGTTTCCTAATAATTTCAATGTAAAAAAAAAGGAAATTGAAGTTTAAATTACTCAGTAAGCACAAAGAATCATCTGGACATTGTCATTGTACTGCACGGTACACTTTTATGCAGCATATTTATGCATTTTTGTGTTTTATATCATTGAATTCAACCTGGCGTTGTCCTTAAAAAAATTAAATCATTATGTGTTGGTGTATACGAGGCTGCTTGGCAAGAACTTGCTCCTGTCAGACCATGAAGGGAATGAAATTGCCAAGGATCTTGTATCTCCAGTTATTTTGCAACATAGATATGTGTGGGTCTCTCTTGACGATGATGTTATTTGACATTGAATTTGATCCACAAATATTCTTAAAGGTCATTGTTTTCTTTTGCATGCTTTGCAGTGAGTCACCTGCATGGTTGCTTGAAATTCTTAAGCTGCCATGGATGCCCTTAATGCAATTTTTCCAAAAAATATGGATTCAATTTAGTATTTGAAATGGTCAGACTTAATGCATTGAAATATACTTTGTTCTTTGAGTGCCATAATTTCCTTTGAAAGTTTTCGATTTACAGAGGAAAAATTAATATCTATTTCAGTGTGTTTGCTTGCTACTCTAGTTTCTTTTTTCACATAATTTTTATGTAAAGGTCATGGTGTCATTCCTGCTCTGTAAATGTCCTTGAAAGCAGATGCTTGCAGTGGTTTTCATTTGTAAATGCAAGTTGTTGATATTTTACAACAGTAACTGGTCTTGTCCATCTGTCTTTGTCAGCAGGTAAGTTTGGAAATTTATTTCATAGAAGAACTATGTTTGACGTTTTTTATTGTATGTAAAGTGATCCTTGCCCCTTTCCTATGTGTTAAACAGTTTTTTGTTATGTTTAATGTACAACCCAAATAACTACTGTTTTAGCTGGTTTTGTTTAATTGCTTTATTACCAGTTAAAGGTCTCAAATTGGTAGGCAGCATAAACACTCACTTTAGTTTACCATGAAATTGCTTTAATTTATTACATTTCCTTTAACTGTAGTCTACATATAATTTATTCCATAAATCTACCAAAAGTGAAGAAATTTTTCCAGTATTCCTCATGTAAACCGTTTATTTACTTCAAGTTTGTTGTTTCTAGCAGTGAATCCCTGGAAATGCTGACCACTTGTTGTGCTGAGCAGCATTTAGAATCTCATTTCATAGATGAACTGCTTAGTGAATTTCAGGTTATTTATCAAATTTTATCATCATTGCTTTGTATAAGTTTCCTTTGAAAGTCATAGAGAATGTTTAATTTAAAAAGTAACAAATTAGCCTGGTGTGGTGGTTTAGGCCTATAATCCCAGCATTCAGGTGGCTGAGGCAGGAGGACCTTTGCAAGTTCAAGACTAGCCTGGTCTACAAAGTGAGCTTAAGGCCATCCTGACTGCACAGCAAGTTCCTGTCTCAAAAAGCAACCCCTATTCCCCACAAAAAGTAGCAGATTTACAGATTGAGTGTTTTCCTTTTTCTAGGAGCTAAATACTCTTGAAAATAATATTTCACCTTTTGTTTTTATTTTACGATTTTAGTGTTTGAAATTAAGTTCAAGATGTTATGCATGTGCTACGCAACTGGTGCACAGCTTCAGCCTACATTTTAAATTTTGAACCATAATTCTGTATGTAATGTCCTATTTTTCCTGAAATTGGGATTTGATTCCTATTTGCATGAGCTGTTTTTTTAAAAAAATATTTGTATTTAAAGAAAAAAAATTGAAACAGAAAGAGGGTAGAAATAACACAAAATTTCAAAAACAAAACAAAACAAAAAAACAAAAATAGTAACCAGTAAGAAATCATTAGTTGATAATTATATATTTTCCACTTAGAAGTAGTTGTTCAAGTTACAAAAGTAAAGCCTACAAAGTGGACATTTAAACAGTGAGACTGCAACCAGTTCTGTTCATCCATCCAACAAAAACTTAGTAATATCGTTATTAATCCTACACATTTAAACATACATGCAGTTATATCCTTTAGAATACCCTCTTTTCTTCTCTATTTTCTTTCCAATAACTATAATCCATTGTCATAAACTACTTAGAAGTTCTACACATGTATAAGTCTCTACATGTATACCTAGCCTTTCTTTATTAGAGGGAGAAACAAATCAAAACAAGTCAACAATTCAAATTCCTAGAGAAATGCGAAATGAAAAGGACATATAAAACCACAATACTAGGTGATCTAAGGTAGTTACTATGATGTCTCTTGTTATTTTCAATATAATTGTCTATATCATCAAACATAGTATAATTAAACAGCATTGCATTACACTATTAATAAAAACTGAACATTGGAGACATTATAGGACTTCAAAGGCAGTTAATAATCAAACCAGAATGGGTATCCTATTGAATCTTGTCATCTTCAGAGTAGTTGCCTCTACTCTCAGACTTGATACTCTCAAGCATACCAGATTCAAATAAAATCAGTCAACATAAAACAGCAATATAACCAATCTTCTCTGCTTCATCTCTCCTATGTTATTTTTCTGTCATTGTTATTTGTTTACTTTTCTCCTCCATTCCACTATCTGCCCCTTTCATTGAGGCCTTTCTGCCATTGTTCCTGGAACCTTGGTGATTTTCTTCTCTCTCTCTAAAATGTCCTTCAGTATTCTTTGCAGGGTTGGATTGGTGGTCACGAACTCCCCCAGTTCCTCTTTGTCCTGGAAATATCTTGTCTCTCCATTAATTTTGGGAGACAGTTTGCAGGGTACATCAATCTGGGTTGGAGGTTATTTTCTTTCAGGGCTTGGAATATTTCACTCCAAACTCTTCTTGATTTGATGGTTTGCATTAAGAAGTCTGCTGTGATTTTGATGAGTTTTCCTTTATAGTTAATCTGTTTCTTTTCTCTGAATGCTTTTAATATTCTGTTCTTGTGATGGATTTCTGGGATCCTGATTATTATATGTCTGGGTATAGATCTGTTTTGGTTGTAGCTGGCTGTATGCCTCATATATCTGAACTTCACTTCCGTTACCTATGTTTGGGAAGTTTTCCTTAATTATTTCTATGAATAGACTTTTTATTTTATTTGAATTTATCACTGTGTCTTCATTCATATTTTTTATTCTTGGGTTATAAATCCTCTTGTTGTCTTCTAGCCTTCGTATCGTTGCTTCCTGGTTCCTTGTTATTTTTAAGAGATCCTTCCTTTTGCGATCATACTTTGCAAGACTATCTTCAAGTTTTGAAAGTTTGTCTTTAGTTTCTGTTAAAAGGTTTTGCCAGCTTTCAATGGAGTTTTTAATTTCCTGATATTCTCTTTGGATCTGTTTCATGTATTCTAGATTTTGTTTATATTCTTCATCAAAGGCTTCTCTCCTTTCTCTGGGTTCCTCCATTCTTTCATTTGTGTCCACTTGAGGATTATCCAGGATTTCTTTTATTAATCTTCTTATACCTTGCTTCACCTGAGTTAGAATTTCAGATTTAAATTCATTGATGAGGTCATGGAAGTATTTCTTTATTTCTGATGAGGCCATGTCTGATATTACATGTTTGCTGCCCTCAACCTCCTCTGCATTTACCTCTACTCACTCACTTTCTCTGCTTTGGCAGTTGGAGGCTTTTTGCTGTTTCTCTGTCTTGTCATGTTTCCGGCTCCCTTCAGATGGGTTGGTGGTGGAGGGCTCTGGGCCCCTGGCACTGCCCACAGTTATTCTGTAGTCCACTGGCTAGGGAAGTGACGACCCTCCAGACTGCTGCCGAATCTGTGAGGTACACACTGTGAGCTGAACCCTCCTCCTATGTCAGCCACCCAGTGGTTGCTTCAGCATGCTTTGTGTTCCCTGGGGATGCTACTGGCTCAGAACAGCCTCATCCCTGGCTTTTGGGGTTCCAACCGGTGGCCTGGCCCAGCCCAAGAAGATCCCACCAATCTGCCTTGGGCCAGGAGCTGTTGACAGACGCTGCCTCGAGTTTTGATTCAAGCCGGCCCTGCCCAACTCCAAAATGTCGTCTAGCTGGTCATTCTGCTCTGGGGAATCCAGTTCCCTTCACTCACCAAAGTTTGCGCAGCTCAACTCGTGGTTTCCACTCCCTGCCACAGTGCCTCCTCCAGCCAGGGGTCTCAAGCTCACCAACTCCCACTCTCGGCAGGGACTTCAGCTCGATTGTGAGTCACCTGACTCAAACATTTGCCCAGTACAGTCTGAGCTTGCCCAGCTCCAGCCCTCCATCCAGGCTTCTTCTTCTTCTTTTTTCTTTTTTTTTTCTTTTTCCTTAGTTTCTTCCTGAGTCCTGAAAATTCCTCTCCTTTTGTCTGCTTTCTCCATGTTGTTAGATTCTAGCATCTGAGTTGTTTTCTTTTCAGAGAGGTTCTCTTATCATGCTACCACTCAGTCTGCCATCTTGGACCCCCCTCTATGAGTTGTTTCTTTAAAACATGATTTGTATAATTGCTACCTGTAAACAAGATAAAAAGTCCAGGTCTAGGATTAGACAGGTCACAAGAGGAACTGAGTAGAAGAAGCTTCTTATTCCCTGTTCTAGCATGTTCTTTGGCTACATAACTGGATATCATTATGTTTGAATACAAGAACAGTGGAAGAAGAGATGGGCCATGCTGCCTCTTTGTATTGATCCAAATATCTCTATACTGGCATCTGTATTCATGGTAATGTTGATTAGAAGTTCCTGTATCAATATTCTCTAAATATTAAACTACAAAGATAGCTTTACGAATCAGAAAATTGTTTACTGCTATTTGGATCATGCTTTATCTTTGTATTGTGTGTGTGACCTGATTGTGTATAAAGTTCACTTGTAAAAGCCTTATTTTAACAATGTACCATCAAAGTTGTCTTTTGATAATATCTGGAGTTTTTCCACTCAGGTAGAAGGACAATGTCTTGAAGTGAACTCTCCAAATAAGCTCCAGGACTGTGGGTTTCCTAGAAGTGCTGCTTAGATTTTTTTTACAGAGCAAGAAATGAAGGTAATTAGAATCATCCGTATCTATGGAGTAGGAAACATTGGGAACCATGGACCAAGTTATGATGGGGAATGCTGTCTCCAGGATGGAGGGAGGGCACCTACTTGACAAGAGTCTCAGAGACAAAGGCCACATGTCACATGCTCCATGGGCCAGTAACCCTTTATGTCTTCATCCTTCCATGCATTGTGGCCAATTCTCTGCTTTGAAAGTAATTCAGTGTCCAGTAGGTGTATCTCAGTGTCTCAAGGCTATTCTTTTTGTCGTGTTTTAGCCTCCATTCCCTAAGTGCCACAGTGGGATCCTAGCTTGTATTTTAGATGCTGTGAGAGTCATGTGCTATCATCTTTGAGATGTGTGTAGCACACAGTAGGGGTCCCAGGCTATAGTGTCCCAGATTCTCAATCCCAGAAATGGGAAAGAATTTTGTTGTGGTTGGTGGAGCTTCTTCTCTTCACACTGCAGCCCCCACCCCAGTCCTGCATCACACTTGACTGTAATGTCATTTCCATATGTATTTGCTTTTCTAGGCCCAGAGGATTCCTCAGTGGTTACATGTGCATCTCCTGGGAAGGCAGCATGCATATCCTGCTTTGAAGGCAGAAGTGCCAGGATCCTGGGGTTCATCTCCTGAGACACATCCTGTTTGGCCCAGCTTGAACTCTTCCAGGGTGTCTGACAGGGCCCAGCACCCAGCAGCCATCAGGACTGTCTAGCATTTGTCCCCTGTGTGGCCTGGAGAGGGTCTGTTACCTGGCCGCGCCATCAAAGTTTGTGCTGCTGCTTGTGTCCTTGTGTAAATTTACTTCTCTTCAATGTGGTGTAATTCACAGAAATTGACGTAGTGAACTGTAATGATTTGAAAGGGAAAAGAAAACTTCACACTCACATTTAAAGCATCCTCAGAGAATTTCACTTTGTGGCCCATGGATACTTCTTTTTCCTATTGTGTCCTTGCAGTACTTTAATTGTGAATGTGACATAAGAGGCACTGAAGTTCCTTTGAGATTAAATTCCACTTTCCTTGTTAGGATCCAGAGAAAACATTCAGGATGTCTTGCTGTCAGTGTTCTGTGATCAGATAACAATGATTTGAGCAGAATGGTTTCCAGGACTGCGAAATCTAGCTCTGAAATATTGGGATCTCCTATTGCATTGAAGAGCGATGCGGTTGTATCATTGTCCAAGCTTGTATGTGTATCTTTGAGCACACTTCTGTGTGTTCTCTGCATGGTGGTTTGAAAATATAAAGCCTGCAGGATTTTATACGTAGCAATGGATGACCTGACAGTGGTCAGACCCTCATGAGTCACTCACTGTAAGTGATCCTGAGTGACTTCTTTTGTTTGAGGACCAGGCGCTGAGAGTCTCAGTGTCATTTTTCCCATGCTTAAGGACCACAGACAAGCCAGTCATACCAGTGATTTCCCCTTGTCTAGGTGGGAAGCCTTTGTGATTTAGGGACTGCAACCCATGTTACTTTGGTTCACTTTGGGTGATGACTGCCTTGTCTTGGGGACCCCTTGCTGCACTGTTAAGCAGAGGGCCTGGGGAGGAATAGAGGACTCCTGTGCCACCCACAGCCACTGAGGACATAATCAGGAGATGGAATTGCAGTTTGAGAAAGAGGGGGCTCGAAGGTTTCCCTGTCAAATGCTTTTGAGAACTCGTATTCAGTAGTTTTTCCTCTTCCTCAAAATTTCCTATTTTCCCATGGAAAATGTGAGAAAGTCTAATAATGTATTTTAATTCCTGCTTTCAGTCTTGTGTTTTCCAAAGTGTTCAGTTTAATGATTCTTGGATTTCAAGAAGCTTTGGTGAACATTTTAGTCTTTTGCTCTTCACAAGGAGATCTTTCTTGGTGTTTGCCACACACATCTCCAACATTGTATTTGCTTTGTCCAATATCATTGAGACTTCTGGAGAAAGGCTTTGTGTTGCATGGTTTCTTGTATTTTGTTCTGAAATAAGTTTGTGCAAACTTCTCAGCTCTTGGTCTTCTTTCTCATCCTCTGAGGCTTTTATAAGCTGGTTCTTATGGGTGGTCTTCTTGATGTGCTAGAATGCTGTACTCCAGAATGCACCCTAGTTACCTGTGTTGTAACTGAGGTGTCAAGTTTGCTTTCCCTTCCATACTTCTGCTTTTTAAATTTTTTTTTACTGATTTCTAATTTTATCCAGATTCTTTGGTTTACCTGTTTTCTTCTTACCCTAAATTTTATTTCCTTTGCACCTTGTGAATCTTTTTTTTTCATTTGCTCAGCACTGAGTTATGACTCTGTAGTCCTGATAACTTCAAATAATAAAAAATCTGTTATTCTAACTTTTAACTCTTTCCCCTACCCTATATTCAAGTCATTAATCCTGCTTCATGGCACCCATTTTCCCAAAGGTAGAAATGGGATGAGAGACTGTCTATATGGTCAGTTAAGCCCTAATTTTTCCCTCAATTGTTTCATGCTTCTGTGGGAGCAAGGTAAGTTTTTACTTTTGCATGTAGTCAAAAAGTCTCACATCCCTTCCAAATTTTTCTAAATTGTTCCTGATGAAGTGATATTGTAGACTTCTGTAATACTATAGGGGCTGATTTTCCTAAGTAAATTTAAAGCAGCCATGGAGGGGGTACCTGAAGGACCCTTAATTCCTCCCAGTTGCTCAAAGATGCACTTTCCTTGACCTCACACAACAAGCAAATGAGAAGCACACACTCATTAATCATATGACTGGCTGTCTGTTGGAGTGATATTTGCTTGCTGTGGATCTAGGGACATATCTGAGGAAAGACATTGGTTGCTGGGCAGGTTTCTTAAAAATCAGAAGCCGTTGCCCACGCACTATTCTGGACACACAGGGCTAGTTGTGCTTTTCCACTATGAATACCAAGCCTTCGTGTGGCCTGTTCTTCACTGGCACCACTGGGTCTTTCATCATTGCCCTCTGCCTTTGGCTCAGCTATTCATTAGAGGTATCAAGTTGTTCTTTGGCCTAGGCCATCTGAGTCATTAACCTGTCTATATGCAGTGTGATGTCTGCACTTATCTTTGTCACATTAGCCATGGCCATTGCTTTGTGGATGTCCTCTAGATGAGGGGCTTTTTGCTCCTCATGAGGAATTACTTTCTAAACTTTTAAAAATTCTTGCTTTATAAACACCTTCATCTAGTCCCACATTAATTCAGGGTCTGAGCTTTTGAGTATAGTGGAGGCCTTTGCACTGTTTGGCCCATTCTACCTGACGTCTGCTTCCTGCTTTATTAATTTTTCTACCTGCTCTATTAATTTATTCTATGTGACGTCTGCTGTCTGCCATGGATTTTCACAAGGGATGTGGTGATTGCACATGCAGTCATGTGAATGGCCCATATACTTTATTTGTCCTGTGCATGGACAGCAGGAGCCTTGGGATAATGCAAACCTGCTGCAGCTTCCTCTTCACTCCCACCTTTCTGGATTTCCTATGAACTGTATGACCCAGTTCATTGACTAGAATTTCCATGTTACATCCCTTCCCGAACTTTCTGTAGAACAAGACATTTTCCTGTATATGTCTTTGACCTACTACATGTTAAATTTCAAAAGAAATAGCATATTTGAACATCTTATTGCCTGTAATATCCTGCCTTTTGTGTTTTATATTCTGTTCGTTTTTGCAGTCATTGTCTTTAGCCAATCAGGCATAGACTTATATTGAGAAGTGTCACTGCACTCTCTAATAAATGTCTTTGATCTTCTGGTCCTGGATTTTTTTTTATTTTAAAGAGAATAAAACAAAAGAAGACAGATCTAAGCATATCAGAGCAAAATAATGTAAGCAACACAGCACTTTACAACAAGACAATTGGATGTTAACAGTAGCTATCATAATGTCTCTTTCTTTGGAATAGTTGAACTTAGCTTTACACACAATAATGTCAAACATAACAAAATAGAATAAAACCATTCAAGAGAATGAAAGTATTACAAGGCATTCTGAACCAAATAACCAAAGATGAACAATGGCTACTATAATATCTCATTTTCCATAAAAAATGTGTTTATACTATCATACATATTAAAATCCATTAAGACACAACATGATAGAACCAATGGTAATAGAAAAACAAAAGCATGGTAGGACTTCAGAGCAAGATGATATTAAATCAACAATGGCTACCATATTGTCTTTTCTTCAAAGTAACTATTCATACCATCACATATATTAAGATCAAACAGAACAGAATAAAACCATTCCAACCAATGAATGAAAACATAAGACTTCAAAGTAATATAATGGTGAATGATGATTTCCATAAAATCTAATGTAATCTTACCATTACTTATACTAGGGAGACTATATGGTATTTATGCATGTGAGTTTGTTTTATTTTACTTATGAGTATGGATTCAAGTTGCATCCATTTATTTATAAATATCTCAATGTGATCATTCTTTATAGCTGAGTAGTACTCCATTGTATAAAAGTACCACAGATTTTTTAATCCATTCCTCAGTTGATGGGCACTTAGGTTGTTTCCAAGATCAGGCTATTACAAATTGTGCTGCTATAAAAATGGGTGCACATATATCACTGTGGTAAGATGTTTCCAGTTCTTCTGGGAATATGCCTAAGAGTGGACTAGCTGGGTCAAATGGGACTTCCAACCCCATATTTTTGCAGAATCTCCAGTGGTTGCACCTGTCTACACTCCCTCCAACAGTGAAGAAGAGTTCCTTTTTCCCCACAGCCTCTCCAGGATTTGTTGCTGGTAGTTTTTTTTTTTTTATCTTGACCATTCTTTCTGGAGTGAGATGGAATCTCAGTGTGGTTTTAATTTGCATTTCTCTAAAGACCAGTGATGATGAACATTTTTTCATGTATTTATTTCCCATTTGTATTTCTTCATCTGAGAACTGTGTGTTCATCTCGGATGTCCATTTTTGGATTGGGTCTTTGAATTTCGGGGTCTGATTTTTTTTAATTCTTTATAAGTTCTAGACAGAAGTCCATTGTCTGAGGGACAATTTGCTAAGATTTTTTCCCAATTTGTGTGTTTGCTTTTCACTCTGTTGGAGATTTCTTTGGACATGCAGAAACTCTTTAATAAGGCATGATTCTAGTTATTGATTCTGGGAAGTATTTTTCGTGCAGTTTGGTTCTTGTTCATGAATTCTCTACCTACCCCTATGTCTTCAAGATTTTTACCTACTTTGTCTTCCAACAGATTTAGTGTTTCTGTTTTAATATTTAGATCTTTGATCCATTTAGATTTTAGTTTAGTACATGGTGACAGGCATGGGTCTAATTTTAGTTTTTGGCATATGGATAGCCAGTTTTTCCAGCACTATTTATTAAAGAAACTATCATTCTTCCAGTGAACATGCTTGACCCATTTATCAAAGATAAGGTGATTGAATGTGTTCATAGTTGTATCTTCTAGTCTGTATCTTCAGGTCTGTTTTTATTCCAATATCATGTTGATTTTATTATGGTAGCTTTGTAGTATAACTTCAAGTGAGGGATTGTGATGCCTCCTGCCTTGGCTTTGCTGCTTAGAATTGCCTTTGCTAGTCTAGGTCTCTTCTGGTTCCAGATGAATTTTAGGAGTGATTTCTCTAGATCTATGAGGTATGTTAGTGGCATTTTCATTGGGATTGTGTTGAATCTGTATAACAATTTTGGGAGAATGGCCATTTTCACAATATTTATTCTTCCTATCCATGAAAAAGCAATGTCTTTCCATTTTATGAGGTCCTCTTCAATGGTCTTGGATTTTTAAAAAAACATTTTTGGAGGGAGGAGTTAAAGATGGCTGATCAGTGAGCAAAAAAATACAGAGCCTCCCAGGGAGAAAAAATGCATATGACAGAATAAAACATCCTGGAGAGATCCAGACAGAGTGGGATGGATACTCTTGACACAGGGAGAAATTAAAATGAAAGAAGCTTGTCAAACATGCAATCTCAGGGCTACAATTGGAACAATCAAAATTAGCAGACACGGAGTTTTGCTGTGACCCACAGAGCTGTCTGAACTTGTGCTTGCTGTGAGCTACCGCAACCTGCAGAGCCACCCAGACTCATTCCCACTGCGATTCACAGGAACCAGAGCCGTGCTGATGTTGGGGTTGGTGAGCCCAACAGAGAACAGTCCTTTCTAAGTGACCTTCATTAATCCACAGTCAGTGCTGGGAATAAGACCCCCCCATGGGAAGGGCATGACCAAATGGGCAACATGTTGGAATTGAGCAGGAGGAGCCTGAATTAGGAACAACAGTGACTTCATTTGGTTGCTCCCTCTCCAGAGCAGATTCATGGCATTTGCTTGGCCTGGGTCACACCCCTGGACAGGACCCAATAAGCCATCCCAAACCGATTCCCTACATCTAGCACACACTTACCTGGTGAAAGCCCCTGAAGTTTGACTGGCCTGTTGGGAGGGGGCAGCATCCACAGCCCCTGCTTACACCTCAGTGACAAGAGCAAACAGGAAAGGGCCAAAATCCCTTGCCAGTGTGCTCCAGAAGAACCATAACCAACAAGGAAAGGGGCTGAGACCTCCACTATACACCTGTATGGAAGAAAACAAAACCATTACAAGAGAGAGAAACAAGAAAAAGCCCCTAGCCCAAAACCCTGAGAACACTGATCCAGGAGAGGGAAAAACAAAAGGGACTGTGTGCAGCAAACATACAACATCAGCTTGTCTTCAAAGGACATTAAGAGATATCTTCAGGACCTTGTAGATGAGCTCAAAACTGAAATATTAAATCAGGTAAAGCAAGTAGATTAATAAAAGAAATGCTGAGCACCTCTCAATAAGACACAGAAGAAGGAGGAATACAAAAAAGAGAAACATTAGATAAAGAATATAAAGAAAATATAGAATAAATGAAGCAGATTCAAAGAGATTACCAGGAAATTAAAAACTCCATTGAAAGCTGGCAAAACTCCTTAAAAGAAACTATGGATAGACTACCAAAACTTGAAGAAAAGTTTGCAATGTGTGATCATGAAAGGAAAGATCTCTTAAAAATAACAAGGAAACAGGCAGTAACAGTACAAAGGCTAGCAGACAACAAGAGAACCTATAATTTAAGAAGAAGAAACATTAACGAAGAAGCAGGAATAAAAACAAGCAAATTACAAAGGCTATTTGTGGAAATAATTAAGGAAAACTTCCCAAGAATAGGAAAAGAAAATGATACTCAGTTATGTGAAGTATACAGAACTCCAGCCAACTACAACCAAAACAGAGCTACATCCAGACATATAATAATGAAGATACCAGAAATTAAATATAAAAACAGAATATTAAAATCCATCAGAGAAAAGAAACAGATTACTTATAAAGGAAAACCCATCAAGATCATGGCAGACTTCTCAACACAGACCATCAGATCAAGAAGAGCTTGGAGTGAAGTATTCTACCCCTGAGAGAAAATAACCTCCAGCTCAGACTGATGTACCCTGCAAAACTGTCACTAGAAATAAATAGAGAAACAAGATGCTTCCACAGCAAAGAGGAATTGAGGAAATTTGTGACCACCAATCCAACCCTACAGAGACTACTGAAGGACATTCTAGAGAGAGAGGAAAAAAATACCAGGATTTTGGAAACAGTGGCAGAAAGGCCTCAATGAGCAGGGCAGGCAATAGAATGAAGGAGAAAAGTAGACAAACAAAGGTGTAAAAATAGCATAGCAGAAATGAGGCAGAGAAGGTTGGCTATATTCTCTAACATAGATGGCCTTAGATACACTAAAAAAATACAGGTGGAGTAGATCAGGAGGTAGGGTCCATTGAGATGGTCTGTAACTTGAGAGAGGGTTTATGGACAGAAAATCAAATATGAGAAAAAATGCTCTATGTGACAGCCAGAGAGAAATAGGTGCAACTGGACCACCACCTGCAGATAGGTTGGAAAGACAGGATACTTATGTGCAGTAGAGAACTATGCAGCTATAATGAAGGAAAACCTTGAGGCTTTTGTAGGTAAAGGAATACAACCTGAGATCAAGTTCAGGAGCGAGAAGGTTAGGAACCACTTAGGTAAAAAGCAGGTTGCCCCCCCATTCTAAAAACTGAGGGAGTTGGTGGAACCCAAAATGAGCAGCACCCTGTGGGAGTGAAAGGGGGAGGAATAGCCTAAAAAAAGAAGGCAGAGTATATTGTTAATAGTGTACCAGGATTTAAAACCCACATTACTCACACCACTCTTCTTAGATGGATTATATTCTGTTCCAGTTTGTCTACTTATTCTAGATTTGAGGGCACAGACAGTTATCCTGAAAATAGCAGGATATAGTACTGTAATCATCCTTAATTTCCTATTAACTTAATCTGAAGCTCTGTATAACTTACACTGTTTTAGTCTGATCTTAGTCAATCTGATGTGTTATATGACTGATCTTAGTCAATCTGGTTTGTTATATTGCTGTTTTGTATTGATAGATCTTATTCAAAGCTGTTCTGAATGATAGTATCAAGTCTGAGAGTATAGGCAACTACACTGTAGATGACAAGATTCAATAGAATATCCACACTGGTTTGATTATTACCTGCCTTTGAAGTTTTATACTGTCTACAATGTTTTATTTTTACTAATATTGTTAGGTACTCCTATATTCAATTATAATACTGTATCCAATTATGCCTGATGATATAGACAATACTATTGAAGATAATAAGAGACATTGTAGATCACCTTGTCCTGTGGTTTTATATGACTTATTGGGTTCATGTTTTTTATAGGAATTTGTTTTGTTTTATCTTGCTATGTTTTGTTTTTCCCTCCAATAGAGAAAGTATAGAAATACATGTACAGACTCATGCATGCGTAGCTGTTTACAGTCTCACTGTTTGAATATCTACTTGGTATGCTTTAATTTTGTAACTTGAACAACTATTTCTAAGAGGACAATATGTAATTTATAACTAGGGATTTCTTTCTTTTTATCCTTTTTTTGAAATTCTCTATTATTTCTACCCTTTTCATGTATTTTTTTCTCTTTAAATAAAAAAAAATTAGAAAAAAAAAATTTTTTTGCAATAAAAGTTTTGGGGATACTCCCACATGCTTATTTGAATACAAACAATTAAAGCACAATAAGTGAGGATGTGACTCTTCCAGAGGCATCACTTGCATTAGAAATATGAGTACTAATATCTGTGGGATCATGATCAGGTTTGTTGGCTGGGTTTGGGAGTATCACACAGGAGATAAATTCCATCCTTCTTAAAGAAAGGTAACAGATGATCTTGCATCTCTACATTGTAACTGGTCCATTGGAATCCATTACATCTTGGCAAATAATATGCCTACTCAGAAATCTCCAGATGCGTATAATGATGGCAGAGTTGGAGTGATCTGCTTGGTTCAGCAGAACACTAGTTGAGAGGACATGAGAGAAAGATTAGAGGTGATGATTTTGCAGTTCTTTCCTCATCCAGTCGCAGTGAAATCTCATTCCATTGATTCTTAGTCCTATTTTTATTATTACACACTAATATTTTTTCTAAGAATAAAAACATAAAAGTGATTCCATGTTAAATAATTTTTTCCTCATCTATTTTTAAAAAACCAATTATTTTCTGATATAATATTTCCAATTAAACCTAAATGATACATATGCTTTATAAAGCAGAAAAAAATTCAGTCATTTTGTTAATTAGCAGTTTTGGGTGGTAGGGGTAGGAGTCCTCATGCTCAGAAATTTAAAATATGTTTTTTCTTCTTAAGGAAACTTTGTGTTTGTAATTCTTAACACCTTCTCCCACTGCAAAAGAGAAAAAAAGCTGAGAGAGCCAATCCTTCCTGTAACAGTGCCAACTAAGAAGGTGGAGAGAGTAGTGTCTCAGGGGGTGTCATGGAGATCTGGGTTGCAGGTGTCAGTCAGTTTATTTAAACTGTTTACTCTAGAAGGGCCCAAGGTGCAGTGTCTTAAGTCAACCTTGAGCTCACTGCAGAGTTTCTGAGGAAACTGAAGAATTTGCACTAGAAGACCGAAGAGCCTGTGCTGCAAGTGTGCAGCCCTAGATCGAATATTCAAAGGCAATGGTGAAGAGCAAAGCCACATCCAAGAGACAAAAGTGAAAAAGCTGTTCTTATTTCCCTTTTTAGTATATCCACAATAGAAGTAGTATGATTGGTACCCTCATCAGTGGCATGGGTCTTCCCATTTCAATTTTCAACTTTCCTGTCAATCAGTTACAGAGGAAGAAAATCTATGATGAAAATCCCTGAACTGTGCTCAACTAATTCGCTAGGGCTTTCTTCATCTTTCAAAATGGGTACCACTGTTATATCACAGCTGTGGTGCTAGAACATAAGTTAAAATTCTTTGTGTGCTTGTATTTACTCCAGAAATATATAAAAGTTATTATTTCATTTTGCATCCAACAGTGCTACAACAGCCTTAAGTGGGCTCGTTTGAACATTTATGGGACAGCAGACTTGATGGTGGTCACATTGCTGGCTCACAGTACTTAACCTGTGACCAGCTAATTCAGGCACAGCAGCTTCACCTATTGTGGGTAGCAAAGTCTCAGTCAATCTGGAATTTTGAAAACCAGTGTTCACTGAAGCTTTGAGGTCATTTTCCCCAAGTGTTTCAGCTTGCCTGTAGAAGTCCCCTCAAAGACTCATGCATTGATTGGTGGGGCATTCCAGAGGTGGTTGTATCTAGAATGTATGAAAAGGGATTCAGGTTTTTTAATATGGAATAAGGGTGTGTTCCAGTTTGTCTACTTGTACTAGATTTGAGGGCACAGACAGTTATCCTGGCACTAAATTAGTCCATTGACTATTTTCACATACTTCTGGGTATAGATAATGAGGAGGCCACCTTGGGATATAGGTGTCACCAACCAGTATGCGAGTAGCCTAGGTGGCATATGATGGGTAAGATGGAAGTTAGACTTTTGTGCTTCCTACGTACTGGCACACACTGTTTCTGTTGTCTCATTGGGCTCTACCTTGGAGAGAGCTGACTATGGACTCAGTACTCGGGAAACTGTCAGATAAAATAAAACTTTACCCCTTTGGCTTTAGGTGTCTTTTGTTTATCTGAGTTACTTCTCTGCACCTCTAGGCACCTCAGGATGTTCTGTGGTAGTGAGGATCAGAGATGCCTAGAAAGTTAGGGAAATTCAGGTGACAGGAGCACATGAGAAGTTCTCTGAGGGAAGATGGGCATTGGCCTGGGTTCTCTCCCCATATCATCCATATGCAACCTCATACACACACTTTCATTCACAATTTTGACTTTGAAAACCCTGTCTGCATCACTCCATTGTTTTTTGGGTTGCAAAGGTACAGAATGTAGACTGTGATGAAGGACTGCATTTAGGTATCTTTGATGGTGCTAGCTTCTTTTTGCAACCTATGTTTATGAGTTTGTTAACTTGGTAGTGAGATCACAAATCACAGACTGGGAACAGATACGTTTTTGGATTGCCTTTATGCCTTTTTTATGAGACAGTGTCACACTGTGCTGTTAAGGCTATGCTTGAGCTCACTTTGTAGCCCAGGCTGGTTTTTAACTCTGAAGGATCCTCCTGCCTCAGCATTCCAACTGGTGGGATTACAGGGATGCACCACCAGCATTTACCTCAAAAAGAGCACAGAAGTCCATGAGTTTGCAAAAGAAGCAATGGGGCTGAGTGATGACCTGGCTCACAATGCACTAATTGAGATGCCACAGATCAGAAAAGACACCATCTAACACTAATTCTAGGAGATGCTGATTTCTTGTGTGTGTAGGTGTTAGGGAGAGTCTTTGGAATGACTTTACTGGCACCAACAGGATGCATTATCTCTTGTGAGAAAGAGAAATACACCATCCTAGGATCTCATAAATTTAGGTGTCAGATTTCTGTTGATGGGGCATTTCCTAATAGCACTCTCTTCAAAATGAATCTTTAAATCCCAACATTATTTTACCTTTACATGGAATTATAATAACTAGAGATGCTGCCTTGTTTCTTTACCTAGTTGGCTCTTTAATGAGCATAGGGAAAATTTAAAAAAGGAAAAGAAAAACAGGAAAGGTGTCTTATGTTGTCATTGTAGCTATGTGGAAGCTCATGCTTTGGCTGTGTCAGTTTGCATTGTTAGGAGAACAAAACTGTTGTTTCCTCAGGCTTCAGCCATGTGTAGAAAACTCAGGTTCTGAGGTGAAGAGATCAGGGCTGCTGTCTTTGGTGTCAGCCCATGTCATTTCAGAATCGTTCTTTTCAGAAGGTCTTATTCACACTGACTGATCCACTTTCCTTTGATTCTCTTTGCAGCCAACTTAGGTGGATTCAAGGCACAATTCCTACATTACGGCAGCAATAATAGGCATTAATACTGTATGGGGCCCCTTGCATAAGGGCCCCAGTGTGTATGGATCCTATTTTTTAGCTCAAATGAAGCACATGTATCAATGGATGTATTCAGTCTGTCGGATTTATGGGCATTTTTCTTGTACGTAGCCATAGATATCTTGTGTGGCTATTGCCAAAGCCTGCATCTGCCTCCTAAATTCAATTTCCCTAATTGACCAGATGATCCTTAATTTAACCTAAGGTAGCAGTTGGCCATGAAAACAAGATTTCCTAAAACAAATGTCCATTGTGTTTGCTGTGGAACCACGGGACTCGCAGGAGGATTCAGGAAGAATCTGATCCCATATAAACTGTGTTTTGATATTTTTTTTACAATGGTTGTGAGTGTATGATACATGTGCTCTACTTTTCCTGAGCTCTGTGTTTGTATGCCCTGTGTAGCTTTTGTTTTGTTTTTAACATCCAGGTGAGTCTCAAGGCCATCTCAGCTACCAATGCCAGTGCATTTTGTGACCTCAACTCATGGACCATCCAAATGCTGCAATGATTTTTCTTAATATTATTTGGTAATCTCTTCTGGGTATTCTGTTTGCGTGGGGCAAGCTTCAAGATATTCTGCAGTGGTTCAGAAAAGCACCACCGTGTGCTGATAACCTCCTGAATAAGGCACTTCAGAGAAATCTACAGGAAAATTTTCATAGGGTGTCTCCCTCATTTCTTGAATACCCAGGGCTACATGAGCTCTTGTCTTGGCTGGTTTGTGCATGGGTTTGGCATTGTTCACAAACAGTTCGGGTGATGTCCTTGAGCCATGGAATACAGAAAGGATGGACCAGCCACCTTAGTAGTGCAGATTTTACATGTAAGTCTCTTGATGGAATTGTGTTTCACAAAGCTAGGGGTCATCATTTCAGTGGTGTCAAGTCTTCTTTCAGAAAACTGCCTTCGTCTTCCCTTGATATAACATGCAGATGCTTGAGCAATCTACACATTTTCATTTGGAGAATAACAGAGTCTATGGAGAGGAGGCTCTGGCATGGGGGGCCTAGGTAAGACCCCCATTTGTTGAGGTGTGATTGTGATCTCCTTGCTTCCCTGTCTGCCTTTTGCTTTCCTCTAGCTTCTAATGTTCCATATTTTGGTTCTCTCTAAATTGAATAATGGCCATTTCACTTGGAGATCGTAGAACATCTAGGAGCTATGAAATCTCTTTTTGAACTTTATGTCTTTCCAGCAGCCCTCAGGAGCTTGGTGTTTACATATACAGATCAATGTAAATGTAATGCAGCAAATGCATATTAGGAGACAATACAGATGCCCAACTTTTTGTCCATTATCATGAAAAGAGTCTTTGTTAGGCTATTAGCTCTGAGGTTCTAATTGGCACAGAACTAGCCTCTACAACATAGTATAAGATCCCTGTTGCATTTCCTTCTTGTTGGACTCCTTCTAGCACAAAATGCTTCCATCTGTGAAGTGTTTAACACATGGGTCCCCATGAGTGCAATCATTGAGATCCACTAGTACTGAGAACGATTCATCCATTGCTTGCCTATCATGTAGGTGGAATCCTGCTTTGACTGAGAACAAAGTATCTGGTTTGAGGTGTTCAGTGTCTCTGGAATTATGCTGAAGGTTTTGCATAAAAGCCCCTGATATGGAGCCATTCTAGGATTTGACCAACAGTGGTGTCTTCTTTTGTCAGCTAAGGTTATAATTGAGTGTGCTACCAGAATTTTCACTTGTTGTCCCAACGTCAGCTTTTCCACTATGTACATAAGCAGAGTGGTGACAACAATTGTCTTGAACCATGGAGGACAACTTCGGGCTACAGAGTCTAACTGTTTTGACAGTATGTTACTGGGCAATGCCAGAAACCCAATTCAGTGTCCCTTATCTGTCCCTTCCTGGATATGTAGGAAGGAATTCTTGGTTGTATCTGGCAGTCCTAATCAGGAGCCTGATTTAATTAACTGTGATTTTTTGAATGTCTGTTTCTGGTGTATTTCACAGTAAAGGGGCTGATTTTTCCCCAACAGTGGTAGCTTCATTAGTGAGAATTTTGAGATCTAAATAGGACAGAATCTTGTTGCTCCTAAAAACTCTCTTATTTGGCACTGTGTGGTTGAAATTGGGAGGGTGCAAACAGCCAATTTTGATTCAAGTCTTGTTCATGTTTTCCTTTTGTCTCTTTAAAACCCAAATATTTGACCTTTTGTTTGCAAATTTGTGCCTTTTTCTTGGACACCTTATTTCCAGCCTTCCAATGTAAATGAAGGAGGTCTTGAGTTTCTTCATAGAAATCCTCAATAGTTGGAGTCATTGGCCATTCATGTTCTGTGGAGGAAGAGAACAAGGACACACCATGGAGTCAGTCCCACTATGAAGCAGTGCCATGTGCAGGCCACCAGTGTCTTGGGGACAGCCAGACCCAAGCCTCTCCCTGTGAGTCAGCACCATTCAAGGACTGCAAGGGGAGAGAACAAGGACATACCAAGAAGCAAGATCCCATGTAAAGCAGCGCCATGTGAGAAGCACCAACAGTATGGACCAGCCAGACCCAAGCCTTCCCCCATGAGTCAGCACCACTGGTGGATTGCAGCTGGAGAGGACAAGGACTCACCTGGAAGGAATCCCCCGCTGTGAATTAGTGCCATTTGTAGGACACCACCTGCCGGGTGACAGCCAGACCCTAGCCCTTCTGGTATTTGGGCTGGTAAATGGGAAGAACCAACCCCCCTTCCCCTTGCTATAAGTGACCAGCTGATTTGTAGGAATACAGTCTGTGATCATGGATGTTGAGATGAAATGCAAATTGATGCTTGTGGTGTTTTGGTGTTTCCCCAACCTTGCAGGTCTAGGGCCAGTGGTCTGATCACTTGTTCAGAAGATAAATGGATGCAGTGAGGCATCTATGAGGGATCTCCTTCTGAAGGTAGTAGCCATTGTGGATTCTCAATTGCCTTGTTTTAGAGTTCTATATCCTTTTCATTGTTTTGTTGGGTTGGGTTTTATTCTCTTTTGTTTTGTTTGATTTTTTTATATGTGATGGCATGAATAGCTATTTCAAAGATAGCAAAATATGTTGTGTTAGTCATTTTTGATTTACTACTGTTTTGCTTTGAAGGCCTTTATTACATTGTTTTGTTTTTATTGTTATTATCCTATTCTATTGTGTTTGATTTTTATTATGTCTAAAGGTGTCTGCAGGTATTTTGAAGATACCAAAAGACATTATGGTAACTACTGTTGATTGGTAACTACTGTTGATTCATAATCTTTTGATGTCTTGTATCATTTACACTACTTTGTTGTTTTTTTTTTAAAGAGAATAAAACAAATTGAGACAAAAATGCAGTCAGTCAAAACAAAAGGATGGACAAAGTACTTGACTTAAAAACAAAATACAAGGTGATCAATAATGATTATAATAATGCCTCTTGCTGTCTTCAAAAGAATTGCCCATATCATCAGGCCTAATAAAATTGAACAAAACAGTACCGAAGAAAACCAACAAAAACAAAACATTGGAGACATTAAAGGATTTCAAAAGAATATAATAGTCAAAATAGAATGGGCATTATAGTGAATCTTAATTTTGTCAAAGTAGTTACCTATACCCTCAGACTTAATGCTATCTAACAAAACAGAATACAAAAAATCAGTCAAAACAAGACAGTCAGTGCAATACAGGGCTTCAAATTGAGTTAATAGGAAATCAAAAATGGTTACCATAGTATATCCTGCTATCTTTGGAATAGCTGTCCATGCCATCAAATCTAGTACAAGTAGACAAACTGGGACAGAATAAAAGCAAACTAAACAGTGCGATGAAAACAATATGGTTTTAAAGCATGATAAAAGATTAACAATGGCCACTGACCTTCTATTTTTAGAGACTTCCTCCCCTTACACTTTAACAGGGTTCCTTTTACATTTTGTATCCTACTAACTCCTTTAGTTTTTAAATTAGGGAAGCAACCCGCTATTCACCTAAGTGATTCTGAACGTTTTTACACCTGAGTGTGATCTCAAGTTGTATCTATTTAAGTACAAGAGCCTCCAGGTTTTTCTTACTTGGAGCTGAGTAGTTCTGCATTGTATAAAAGTGTCAAGTCTTTCCAACCAATCTGCAACTGATGGGCAAACTACCTCCACTTTTTTCTAGTTTCCTGTCTCATAGAACACTTTGTTTTATCACTTTGACTTTCAGTCTATAAACCCTGTTTCAGGTTAATTATGTTTCTTACATATAGCATATTGATGGACCCTATCTCCTGACCCACTCTGCCTGTGTTTTTCTTTATTGGTATATCGAGGCAATCCATATTAGTGATTATGGCCAAACTTCTCTGCTTCATCTCTGCCATGCTATTTTTCTGCCATTTGTTGTCTACTTTTCCTCTTCATTCCACTGTCTGCCTCATTCAATGAGCCCCCTCTGCTGCTCTTGCTAAAACCCTGGTGGTTTTTTTTGTTTCCCTCTAGAATATCCTTCAGTATTTTTTGTAGGGTTGGTTTGGTGGTCATGAACTCCCCCAGTTCCTCTTCAACATGGAAGCATCTTGTTTCTCCATTAATTTTGAGAGATAGTTTTGCAGGGTACATCAAGCTGGGTTGGAGATCATTTTCTTTCAGGGCTTGGACTACTTCACTGCAAGCTCTTCTTGATTTGATGGTTTGCATCGAGAAGTCTGTCATGATTCTGATGGGTTTTGTTTTATAGGTAACCTATTTCATTTACCTGATAGGTTTTAATAGTCTAGTTTTAGTTTCTTTCAAGCAGTTTTGCTAGCTTTCAATGCAGTTTTTAATTTCCTGGTAATCTCTTTAAATCTGTTTCATGTATTCTAAGTTTTTTTTTATATTCTTCATTGAAGGTTTCCCTTTTTTTCCTATGGTCCTCTATTCTTTCGTGTCTTTGTTAAAGGCACTTAGCAATTCTTTTATTATGTTTTTTTATATTTTATTTTACTTGTAATAGTATTTCTGTTTTATGTTCTTTTATAGCTTCATGAAGTTGTTCCTTTATGTCAGTTGCTATTACTTAAGTAACTGGAGGTGTGTGATTCCCGATCTCTTCTGTGTTTACATCTCCTGGACCACTACTGCGTGGGCTGGAGGACTGAGACTGTCTTTTGCTACTTCTTCTTGTCATGTAACTGGTTTCTTCCAGATAAATGGGTTGTGGGGTCTGCGGTACTTCCTGTTTTGGTTATAATTACTATGAAGCATGCTGGCGAGGGATTTCTGCTGTCGGGGGGGAGGACAACGACTCACCAAGAAGTCAGTTCCCCCATGAACCAGTGCCATGTACAGGACACCGGCGTCATGGGTACAGCCAGAACCAAGTGTTTGGCCATCAGTCGGCACCATTCACGGACAACAAGGGGAGAGAATGAGGATACACCAAGAAGCAAGCCTTCCTGCAAAGCAGCACCATGTGCAGGGCACCAACGATGTGGGGACAGTCAGACTCAAGCCTCTCCCTGGGAGTCAGTGCCATATAAGGCCTGCTAGGGGAGAGTGCAAGGAAAACCAAGAAAGAAAACCCACTGTAAAGCAGCATCATGTGTGGGGCACCAACAATATGGACCAGCCAGACCCAAGCCTTAGATCATGAGTCAGTGCCATTGGTAGACTACAGCAGGAAGGGACAAGGACTCACCTTGAAGGAATCCCCTGCTGTGAATCAGTGCCATGTGCAGGTCGTGGCCTGCAAGACAACAGCCAGACCCCAGGCCTTCTGAACTGCAGGCTGGCATCAAGAAGAACCAATCCCCCCTACCCCCTGCCCTATAAGTGACCAGCTAATCTGGAGAAAGCCAGGCTGGGATGATGGCTGTTGAGATGAAATGCAAATTGATGCTCATGGTGTTTTGGTGTTTCCCTGACATTGCAGATCTAGGCCAGTGGTCTAATCATGCATTCAGAAGATAAATGTATGCAATGTAGCGTCCAAGGGGGATCTGCTTTTGAGCATGGTGGATGTTTTTTTCTGTGTTGTCTTGTTTTGAAGTCCTATATAACTTTCATTGTTTGTAGGGTTGTGTTTTATTCTCTTTTTTTTTGCTTGATTGTGTTATATCTGAGGGCATCAGCAGCGATTTCAAAGATAGCATGATATGTTAGCTAGTTTGAGTTTACAATTGTCTTGCTTTGAAGAACTTTATTACATTCATTGTTTTGTCTTCATTGTTATTATCCTATTCTTTTGTTTGCTTTTTATTATGTCTAAAGGTGTCTGCAGCTTTGTTAAAGACACCAAAGTTATACTTGTAACTAGTATTGATTTCATAAACTTTTGATGTCCTGTTTCACTTATACTGGTTTGATTTGATTGGTTTTATTCTGTTTTATGTTCCTTGGATTTATTCTCTTTGAAAAAAGATGGAGCTGTTAAAAGGATGCCACCTACACATCGTAATAAGGCATGAGGAAGACTTTGAGGTCCTTATCCAGCATCTCCCAAAATGTTAGGTGAGTTTATCATTTCTTATGGAAGCCTAGTCCAGGTGAGCTGTTCCCTTATGTTTCTAATCGGTTCTTCCTATTGAAGTGTAAAGATGGGCTGACTGACAAATGCAAGACCAAGATAGAAGAAAAGTCTCTTTTAAGTGCAAGGAAGTAGACTAGGAAACCCTTGGTAGAATAAGTCCTGTCAGTATGTAAGGATTTGGTACTGTGGTATTGGTAGTGTCAATGTTATGGATAGTGTCAGTGGTGTGACTTACAGCTCCTAAGTCCTGCACTGGTGCGTACTCCTTACTCCTTGGTTTCTGCAGCGGCAAGAGAGAGCTGTTCCAAGATGACTCACATCTTGTTAGGATATTATGTTCTAAGAGCTGTTTAAAAGTCCTTGAATGCCTTGCATCACTTCTTTGGCCTGTTGATGGAATGGAAGTGGTGTCACCTTTGCTCAATTCTACTATTAAAAGGGCTTGATTTACAGCCTGATCAGGTGGTGACTTGGTTACTTTTCTCCTATTGCTGAGACAAAATAATTGACACCCAAAATGAAGGTAGGAAAGATTTCTTTAGCTTGAAATTGTGGAAGTTTTTAATCTATAACCAGCTGGGTGCAAGGCAGGATTGCATGGCACAGGGGCACCACTTCAAGGCAACAGCCAGCAAAAGCAAGCACAGCAAAAGGGGAGGTTCAAGCCTCTTTTCCTCCCTATATTGTACTCAGGCTACCCATGCCCTCCCCCAAAGTGAGGCTGTAGAACTCACAAAATCTCTGTGACCTCTTTTTTGCACAGAATGAGGATATTTACAAATTAACTATCCTTGCTTCCTGGTGAACCTCTCAGTTCAACTTCTAAACTTCTGAAATTGACACAATATATAAAACACAAGAGTTGGGTTATCATCAGCCCACACCTGATGAATCTTATATGTCATCCTGTGTAGCTCATCTATTCCTGGATTTTCTGATTTATCTGTATATACAGTTTCAGTCTTCTGCTTGTGGTATGGTAAGGGTTAATGTCATAGCCCTTTTTCTGGCAGACTTAAAGTCACCTTTCCCTGTGGTGTAAAGTTATCCAGGCATGTAGTTTTTCGAGCAGGCCAAATTGTTTAAGAGAACTGGGCAGTTTGGAAGAGACAGGAACTAAAGCTGGACCTCTAGTCTCTCTGTGACACACAATTCTGCCCAAGGACCCTATATCAAAGGAAGGGCAGTCTATTTCATAGAGAGTTTTTAACCTCTGGGAGCTCAACTTTACTCCATAGTGTCCTGTCTAGCATCTAATAAATGTTTTTGAACATATATTTTATTTCTTTTTCTTCTTTTTCTTCTCCTCCTCCTCTTCCTCCTCCTCCTTCTTTTTGCATCAAGGATCAAATTCACGACCTTGCACTTACCAGGAAGCCTCTTATTGAACATACATTTTAATGAGGTATTTTTTGGAACCTTGTTTTCCCACCTCTATCCAGTAGGGGGGCAAAATACTCTTAAGCACTTTTGCTTCTGGCCCCTTTGACCATCCCCTTATAGGGTTTACAAGAAACAACCTGAACCTCACCACCAAACTAACGTACATATATTTATAAATTATTTTCACAAGCTTTCCCCTGCCATTTGTAATCATTCCAGTTTTGTTATTATCTCTCTTTTGATCCCTTTAGCAAGACATAAGTTTTAGAAAGCTATCTCCTCTCATATTAAAAGTATATGTCTTATAAAGATATGCTTTATTTTTCACTCCCTTAGTACAAACCTTGAGCAACAAACTTGGCTATAGCAGCTTGGACTTTAAATTTAAAAATAAATGTCCCTCCATTTATTTTTTCTTCCCAGATTGTTACATTTTAAAGTTGTCTGAATCCCAAGGAACCTCTAAGTAACCTTGAATAAATGTTCTTACCTTCAACCAATGGAGACCAGACAGCCAGTTACCCCTGTTACTACAATTCAAGGATTTACAGCTTGCAAGAAATGCTTTAAACCAACCATTTATACATGAATTTCAATTGGGAACAAAAAGAAAGATTTCCAATTGGGTATCATTTTAACTTGATAATTTTTTTTTGTTCAGGGAAATTTGCCTCAATGTAAAAGAGGATATAGGCATTTAAGGTGGGTTTTTTTTGTCTTTAGTGAAATGGAAGATAGTGAACACCTTCTTAGCACCTGATAGACTTTTTCTTGCTTCTCTCAACAGGTGCAGGAGTGCCTAAGTTACTGGACCTTGCACATGCCACCCAACCCACGCAATGGAATAACCAACCCACTTATTTGGTGCTCTTGAATTTCTAGTCCCCATTTGAGCAGGTTGCCTTTATCCTCCCATTACATAAGGTATAGTTTTTCCTTTGGCAGCCTGCATGGGGGGAAGGACAGAGTGAGGTCAGGGAATGTGAGGAGAGTGGAGAGGGGAGGACAGGAAAGGGAGTGAGGAGAGGTACTAAGTACCGATATTTGTGTCAAGGTATGTTTCCAATGACCAGGTCTTTCCACCTACTGCCACTGCTAAAGTATCTACCCTATCTCAATAGCCTCATGCAGTAGTGAAGAAACCATTAACATATGATCTTGGAGGATAGTAAATATCCAAATCAGAGCAGAAATTATTGAGGGAGTTTGCTTCCCCCTCTCCCCGAGGACACACAGTTGCATCATGTGTGGGAAACAGGCTTTAACTCAATAGCAGGAGTCTTGTTGCATTTACTTTGGCCTTTTATGCTTGTAGACCTGAGAGCAATCAATTTCTACTGTGTATAAATTACCTAGCACAAGGTATTTTGTTAGAGTAGACTGAATAACTAAGACAATACCTTCAAGTGAAAAACAAGCAAAAGCCCTGAAGGAGAAGGGACTGATAAGGATCAAAGGTATAATATGAATGCAAGCAGCACACTTCAAACTGTATACAACTGAACCCCGTTCATAGTGTATAATGGAGAGCTAGAGGTGATGATTTTCCCCAGATGAGGTGTGGATAGGAGATAAAATATAGATGGGAGAAGAGTGAGTTATGATCAAATAATGGAGACTTTGGTGAATGGAGTGCTAGGGGATAAAGTGCTGACCTGGCATGGAGAGGAATCAAGTATGCATCCCTCTTCAGAGGCCAGGGGAGGGATAAGCCTCAGCGACAGGTGTGACCTGTGTTGTGAATTCCTGAGGACTAGATACTCATCAAAACCATGGCCTGCCTTCTCTTCCATGCCCACAGTGCTTGGGTCCTGCAGTGATGTGTTCTTGCAGTGATGGCTGTACAATTCCTGGAAAACTCCTTTGGTCTTCTACATATTTGCAAGAATATCATCATAAAGCACTACCTGTAAAAAACATATTTATCAAGCTTTTTTTGTGTTTCAGAAGGAGCACAACAATCATTCAAATGTTACACGATGTGAAGAATTATTTTTTTATTTCAAAGGAAAAGACAAATGCTAAGTGCATGTGTTTATGAGGTACACTATGATTTTTTCATATATGTGAGCACTTGGGACCAATTACATCGAGATTGTTACCATATTCATCATCTCACATACTCATTTTTTATGCAGTAGATTTGAAGAAATAACTGCTCCTATCACATGGTATTTTATCCTCTTTGTGTGTATACCCTCAGCCTCGTGTCAGTGATTAACTCTGATTTAGAAAGGTGTTATATCAGCAATATGCAGTTGGATAATTAGCACTGTGTACTTAGCACCACACAGTAAGCCAGATGTGCATAATCAATGTCTTAAAGAGTTACAGATGAGAACTGATTGAAATCCATTTGAATTTCCTGTGAGTTCAAATTTCCACTTAAAAAATGAGTCCATTATTGCCCCAGGTCCGGTGTGTTATAATTCAGAGAGAGCTGGGAAGCTTGTGTGATGTAACAAGTGGAAATGCTCTGGTCTTGTCAAAATGATGGCAATCCTACTTGAGTTTTCTACTTTTCTTGTGCATGCCTTGGAATGAATCACACCAACAGAGCCGAAACCTGTCTTATCCTTGAGACCACATCATTCTCCTGCAACTCAGCTAAAGTCTTTCCATGTGTCACCTAAAAGCAAAGAAGATCTCCTATCTACTAGCAAGGGGGTAAGTGGTAATTACGGAATTGTTCCTAAGAAGAAGATACAGTTGAGCTGGGACTTGGTAAACCTTGTGCACCAGATTTCCAAATAAGTACTGTTTCTGACAACAGAGTCCATGGCAGACAGAAAAGCCTGAATTGTGTTTCTGGCTACTGAAGGCTTTGCATAGGTAAGAAAAAAAACAGCACAAGGAGCAGTATTCAGTACATGTAAGTAATTGAGCCAGAATTCTGTTCCAAGTGTCTTGTGACAGACCTGAAAGGTGTGGACAGTTTGGCTACCTATCATTTCAGACCATCCAATGACAGCTTTTGAAGGGTGGAGCCATTACCTGCCTTGCCAAGAGTCTCTGTTGCGTGTCCTGGACATTTAAACTGTTGTTGAGCAGCTGGGCTTCCGTAGCTCCTACCCCAACAGCAGGTGGGAGCATGGCGGCCACTCTAGTGAACACCTTCTATGTGTGAGTTTGTTTTGATTCGTACTTGGTGGTTTATACCTGAGTTTTCAAGTTGAGCACATGATTCTAATTTATGTTGCAGCATGAGGAGACTTTCTGGTTATTTTGTTTGTAGCAACATTACTCTCACCTCCTTTTCAGTGATCACTTCTATGTGTTTTGAAATTACAAGAAGAGACCACTGGTCGTTAAGTCTGAGTCTGTGTCAGCCAAGGACCACACAGAGCCCTTGGTAGCCGGGGATGTGGGAACTTGGTGGACCTGCTCGAAGACCACCATAGTTGAAGTTTACTAGATACTGACCTGTAATTGGAATGCTGCGTTGGGATTTAGATCATAGTGGGTACAATAGATAAGCCTAAGTTGCCCTGGGTGTTCTGTTTTCCAGGAAGCTGTGCTATTAGCAGACATGTCACGAGGGCTTCCAAATTTCAGTCTGGCAAAGTCCATAGTTGTATTGGCCTTAATGGTGTACTTTATGAGGCAATATCAGGAAGCTTGCAGATCATTTTGTCTGATTAAATATTGGACTTAGATCCCTTGCTTGATAATATTTATTATATGTATTGTTTTGACATGAAAAATGAGTAAAGAGGTGATAAGGTTGGCTGTGCAGGTGCCAGCTCAGTAGTAAAGTGGCCTTACACCATGAGATATCAACGGTATTATGCCTTTCTGAGACAATGACGTGTGTAGATGTTGTTGTGATGTATTTGTTTTAATTTTGGTCTTAGAGATTTTCATAGGATATCATGTTGGAGAAGTTAGGTGGGTTATTTGTTCCCTGAAAGGTCGTGAAGGATGCATTGTGGAATTAAGTCAGTTTATAACTGTGAGCTCCTTTTGGAAATAGGTTTGCATTACCTTTATAAAGAGGATATTATGATTAATGTATATTGTATGTTTAAAATTTACAGTCAGGTTTTTTTCAAATGTTGCCTGAAAATAGAAATGTTTCCTAATAATTTCAAAGTAAAAATAAGGAAATTGAAGTTTAAATTATGTAATAACCCCAGCAATCACCTGGGCCTTGTCATTGCATTGTATGGTACACTTTTATGCAGTATATTTATGTATTTTTGTGTTTTATATCATTGTATTGAGAAAAGTGTTATCCTTAAAAAATTAACTCTTTTTGTGTTGGTGTACCAGGGGCTACTTGGCAAGAATATGCTCCTGTCAGACCATGAAGGGAATAAAATCGCCAAGGTTCCTATTTCTCAAATTATTTTGCAATAGAATATGTTTGGGTTTCTCTTGACAATGATGTCATTTGACAAGGAGTTTGTTCTACAAACTTTCTTTAAATGGCCTTGTTTCCCTGGCATGATTTGCATTGAGGCCCTTGCATGATTGCTTAACATTTTTAAGTTGCCTGTAATGCCCTTCATGTATTTGTTCCAAAAAAATTCGGATTTGATTCAGTAGCTGACATGCTCAAACTTATTACAGTAAAATGTTTCATTCTTTGATTCCTATAATTGCCTTTGAAGTTTACAAAGAGAAAATTATTACCTATTTCAGTACTTTTGCTTGCTACTCTAGTATAGTTTTTTGCATAATTTTTATGAGAAAGTAATCGTGTTGTTCCTGCTCTGTAAATGTCCCTGAAAGCAGATGTTTGCAGTGGTTTTCATTTGGAAATGCAAGTTGTTGATATGTCACAACAGTAACTGGTCTTGGCCATCAGTTTTTGTCAGCAGTTAAAGTGTGGAAATTTATTTCATAGAAGAACTATGTTTAATGTCTATTATTGCTTGTAAAGTGGTCCTTGCCCCTTTCCTAAGTAAATGTTAAACAGGTTTTTTTTGTTATGTTTGATGTACAACCCAAAAAACTACTGTTTTGGTTGGTTTTCTGTTATTGTTTTATTCAGAGTTACAGGTCTCAAATTTGTAGGCTGGCTAAACTCTCATTTTAGCTTTCCATGAAATTGCTTTAATTTTTTGTATTTATTTTAACTGTTGTCTATGTATAATTTATTTCCTAAATCAACAAAAAAGAAGAAAGTGTTATAGTGTTGTTAATGTAAACGGTTCCTTTACTTCATGTTTGTTGTTTCTGACAATGAATGCCCAGAAATGCTAATTGCTTGTCCTGCTGAGCAGCATTTAGAATCTCATTTCGCAAAAGAATTGCTTAGTGTTTTTTCAAGTTATTTTATCAAATTGAATGATCATTGCTTTGTGTAAGTGTCCTTTCAAAACCATGGGGAACATTTAGGTTTATAAGTAACAAATTAGCCTAGCTTGATGGCTTACACCTATAACCGCAGAACTTGGGAGGCTGAGGCAGGAGGATCTTTACAAGTTCAAGAGCAACATGGGCTAGAAAGTGAGCTCAGAGGCAGCCTGAACTGCATAGGAAGATCCTGTCTCAAAAAGCACCCCACCAAAATGTAGCAAATTTACTGATTGAGTGTTTTCCTTTCCTAGGAGTTAGTGACACTTGCAAATCATATGTTACCTTTCAATTTTAGTTTATGATTTTGGTGTTTTTAATGAAGTTCAAGGTGTTGTGTATATACTTTTAACTGATGCATAGCCCCAGCCCCATAGTTTTAATTTTGAACCATAACTGTGTATGTAATGTCTTGTTTTTCATGAACTTTGGATTTGACTCCTATTTGCATGAGTTGTTTGTTTAAAAAATTATTCGTGCAGTTGCTGTATGTAAACAAGACAAAAAGGCCAGGTCTACCACTCGGCAGGTCACAAGAGGAAAAGGGTACAGGAAGCTTCTTATTTCCTGTTCTAGCATGTTCTTTGGCTATCTAACTGGATATCTAAATGGTTAAATATAAAAACAGTGCAAGAAGAGTTGGGCCATGCCTGCCTCTGTGCATTCATCCTAGAATGTCTATACCTGTATCTATATTAATGGTAATATTTTTAATTGTTTAAATTTTTATTTATTTTTTTATTGGTAGCAGGGATCGAACTCACAACCACATGCTTGCAAGGCAAGCACTTATGCCACTGAGCTATACCCCAGCCCATTATTCATGGTAAGGTGGATTTAAAATTCCTATATCAATGTTCTCTAAATACTATAATTCAAAGTTTTATAAATCAGAATGTCATTTACTTCTATGTAGATTTTGCTTTATCTGTGTATTGTGTTTGACTTGATTGTGTATAAAGTTCCATTGTAAAAGCCTTATTTTAACAGTGTACCATCAAAGCGGTTGTCTTTTGATAATATCTGGAGTTTCTACACTCAGGTAGAAGGACAGTGTCCTGAAATAAACTCTCCAAATAAACTCCAGGACTATGGGGATCCTAGAAGTGCTACTAGGATTTTTGTACAGAGCAAGAAATGAAGGTAATTAGAATCAGTCGTATCTATGGAAGAGAAAAGGATGGGAAGCATGGACAAAATATCCTGAGTAACACTTGACCGTAATGTGATTTCCATACATATTTGCTTCTCTAGGCCAAGAGGATTCCTCAGTGGTTACCTGGGCATCCCCGGGAAGGCAGCATGCAAATGATGCTGTGAAAACAGAAGAGCCAGGATCCTAGGGTTCATCTCCTGAGACATATCACCATGTGGCCCAACTCAGACTCTGCCAATGGAGGCTGATAGGGCTTAGCACCCAGCAGCCATCAGGACAAGCTGGCATTTGACTCCTGTGAGGTCTGGAGAGGGCCTGTTACCTGGCAGCACCATTGAAATTTGTGCTGCTTGTTTCCTTATATAAATTAGCTTCTCTTCAGTGTGGTGTAATGCACAGAATTTCGCGTGGTGAACTGTAATTATTTGAAAGGGGAAAAAAATCCACACTTATGTTTAAAGCATCCTCAGAGAATTTAAATTTGTGGCCCATGGATACTTCTTGTTCCTCATATTTTGTCCTTCTTTGCTTATATTGTGAATGTGGCATAAGCGGCACTAAAGTTCCTTTGGGTTTAATTTCCACTTTCTTCTCATATCCAGGAAAAACATTCAGGATGGCTTGCTGTCAGTGTTCTGTGCTCAGAAAACAGTGATTTGCACAGAATGATTTCCAGGACACAGAGTAATCTAGCTCAGAAAACTTGGGATATTCTATTTCAGTGAAGAGTGATGTAGTTGGATCATTGTCCAAAGTTATATGTGTGTCTTTGAGCACAATTTTGCTGTGTGTCCTCTGCACAGTGTTTGGTAAACATAAAGCCTGCAGGATTTTATAATTAGCAGTAGATGAACTGAAGGTGGTTAGATCCTCACGAGTCACTGTAGGTGAACCTAAGTGACGAGGAACCTCCTCTTTCACAACTAGGCAATGAGTCTCACTACTTTTCCACAAGCTTAAAGTTCACAGATATGCAGGTCATACCAGTGATTTCAACTTGTCTAGGTGGGAAGCCTTTGTGATTAATGGTTACAAGCTGGGTACCTCTGGTTGGTTGTAGTTGATGAGTGCCTTGTCTTGGGGATCCCTTGCTGCACTGTTAAGCAGAGGGCCTGGGGAAGGATTGAGGATTCTTATGCCCCCCACAGCCACTGAGACCATGATCAAGAGATGGAACTGCAGTTTGACAAAGAGGGGGCCCAAAGGTTTCCCTGTCAAATTTTTTGAGCAATCATATTTGGTAGTTTTTCCTCTTCTTCCTCAAAATTTCCTGTTTTCCCATGGAAAATGTGAAAAAGTGCTAATAATGTATTTCAGGTCCTGCTTTTGGTCTTGTGTTTTCCAAAAGGTTCAGTTTTATGATTCGTGGTTCTCAAGAAGCCTTGGTGAATATTTTAGTCTTTTGCTCTTGGCAAGGAATATTTGAATAAAGAAGCCTTGGTGAATATTTAATCTTTTGCTCTTGGTGTTGGCCGCACACAGCTCCAACATTCTATTTGCTTTGTCCAATATCATTTAACCTTCTGTAGAAGGGCTTTGTGTCAAATGGTGTCTGCTCTTACTCTTCTTTCTCAGCCTCTGAGGCTCTTGTACCTGGTTCTCTGTGTGTGGTCTCCTTGGTGTGCTAGAATGCTGTCTTCCACAATGCACCTTAGTTACATGTGTTGGTATTGAGGGGTCCAGCTTGCTTCTGCTGCCATACTTCTGCTTCGTTAATCTTTTTGTTGATGTCAAGCTTTAAACAGATTCTTTGGTCCACCTCTGTTTACTTCTTCCCCTAAATTTGTTTCCTTCCCACCTTGTGAATCATTTTTTTCATTTGCACAGCACTGAAGTATGAATCTGAAGTCCTGATAATTTCAAATACTAAAAATGTCTGTCAATGTAGCTTTTAACTGTTTCTCCAACACCCTATTCAAGTCATTAATCCTGCTTCATGGGACCCATTTTCACAGAGGTAGAAATGGGCTATGAGAGATTGACTACACTTGTCAGTTCAGCCCTAATTTTGAACTCATTTGTTTCATGATTCATTGTGAGGGGTTTTTCTTTTGCATATAGGCAAAACTCTAACTTCCCTTGCAGCTTTTTCTAGATTGTTCTTGATGAAGTGATATGGTAGATTTATGTAATACTACAGGAACTGACTTTCCTGAATGGGTTTACAGCTGCCATGTGTGAGGTATCTGAAGGACCATTTATAATTATTCCCAGTTGCTCAAAGATGCTCTTTCCTTGACCTACAGAACAAGAAAATGAGAAGCACACACTCAGTAAGCATATGACTGGCTGTCTGTTGGAGAGCTATTTGCCTGCTTTGGATCTAGGACATATCTGAGGACATTGGTTGCTGAGTAGGTTTTAGAAAAATCAGAAGCCGTTGCCCACACACTGTTTTGGACACAGAGGGTGAGTTGTGGTTTTCCACTATGAATTCCGAGCCTTCGTGTATCCTGTTCTTCACTATAACCACTGGGTCTTTCCTCATTGTCCTCTGCCTTTGGCTCAGCTGTTCATTAGATGTATCAAGTTGTTCCTAGGCCTGGGCCATCTGAGTCATCATCCTGTCTATATGCGATGTAATGTCTGCAAATACTTCCATCACTTGAGACATGGCCATTGCTTTGTTGATGTCCACTAGATGAAGGGCCTTTTGCTCTTCATCAGGAATTACTTTCTGAACTTTTAAAAATTCCTGCTGTATACACACCTTCATCTGGTCCCATGTTAATTTACGGTCTGAGCTCTTGAGTGTAGTGGTGGCCTCGTACTGCTTGCCCTGTTTGGCCTGACATCTGCTTCCTGCTCCATTAATTTTTCCTCTGTTTGCCTTGGATTTTCACAAGGGATGTGGTGATTGCACATGCAGTCATGTGAATGGCCTCTGTACTGCATTTGTCCTGTGCATGGAAAGCAGGAGCCTTAGGATAATACAAGCCTGCTGTAGCTTCCTCTTCACTTCCACCTTTCTGGATTTCATATAAGCTGTCTGACCCAGTTTGCTGTCTAGAATTTCCATTTTCCATCCCTTCCCATCCTTTCTGTTGAAGTAGACATTTTCCTGTGTATATCTTTGTCCTACTACATTTTAAATTTCAAAAGAAATAGCATATTTGAACATCTTATTGTCTGTATCATCCTGCCTTTTGTGTTTTATATTCTGTTCTGTTTTGCAGTGATTTCTGCCAATCAGACATAGATTTATCTTGAGAAGTGTCATTGCACTGTCTAATAAATGTATTTGAACTTCTTGTCTTGGATTTTGTAAAAACATTTGTGATTTTTCAATAAAAGTTTTGGGGAAACACCCACATGCTGATTTGAATACAAACAAACCACAATCTTTGAGGATGTGACTCTTCCAGGGGCATCAGTGTATGAGAAGTATAAGTTCTAAGATCTGAGGGATCTTGATCAGGTTTGTTGGTTGGGTTTGGGAATCTCACACAAGAAATAAAGTTCTAACTTCCTCAAAGAAGTAATAGATAATAATGCATCTCTACATAAAGTGGTTCATTGTGTCACATCAGGAAGACTGCAGTACCTTTTGGCAAATAGTATGAATACTCAAGAATCCCTTGATCTATGTAAAGATAGCATGTTTGGAGTGGTCTGCATGTTTCAGCTGAACACTACTTGATAGGACATGAAAGAAAGGGTAGAGGTGAGGATTCTTCAATTATTTCTTCATCCAGTCACTGTGAAATTTAATTTCCTTAATTGAGAGGCCTATTTTTGTTATTCCACACTGTGATTCTTTTTAAGAATAAAAACAAGAGATTCCATGTTAAATAATTTTTGTCATCATCTATCTTTAAAAACACCAATGACTTTCTGATATAATACATCCAATCAATGCTAAGTGCTATATATGCTTTATACTGCTGAGATGGATTCAAACATTTTGTTAATTAGCAGATTTGGGAGGTAGGACCAGGAGTCCTCATGCTCTGAAATTTATTCTTAATGAAATTTTCCCTAGGTAATGCTTGAAGGCTTCGCCCACCACAAAAGAGAAAAAGGCTGAGAGATCCTATCTTGCCTTTTACAGTATCAGCTAAGGAGGTGGAGACAGTCGTGTCACTGGGTTGTCATGGAGATCTGGGTTGCAGGTGTCAGTCAATCTATTTAAACTATCTAGTATTGAAGGGCCTAAGGTCCATTGTCTCACTTCTGGCCTCTGAAGTTCCTCAGCAGAGGGAACTTGAACACTCCCTTGACCTGTCTTCTCCCCAGCCATGAAGTATTTCTTTATTTCCCTGTCATCTCTAGTGTTAAGGAATGAGTTGATCAGTAGCCCTGGAGTACTGCCATTTCCCATGTATGCGCACCCCTGTGTGTATGAACACAGTGCACTTGGTGGCAGTTGCCAGGAGAGGGTGTATAGATCTTGGATTTTCGCCTGACCATTAGCATGTTTGAGTGAGTGAATGAGCAGTGTGTAGCTTTTCCCCCAGGAGAAAGAATATCCAGCTAGGAAACACTGAGGGATGTAGGGAATTGCTTCTTTTTAGATGGCTTTTCATAGGCCTGTTTGTGTATTCTCTCAGCGTTTATATTGCCCTGCAGGTAAGAGTGAAGACAAAGTGTCTTTATAATTGAGTTAGTCAAAGTGATGTCTGGTGACTACAAGAGCATCTGAGGAACCTCTCTAAATTATGTCCTTTACTGTTTCAGCCTAGTCTCTTGCTAGTTGAAGAGAAGGTGCAGGATTACTTTGCCCATGACTATTTCTTGGTAGAATTGTTTTATTTATATCTTTTTAAAATCTTTTTGTTTTAGACAGCAAAATTTGAACTCCCAATTCACACTTTCCAGGCAGGCACTTGTGGCACTGTGCTATATTTACAGCCCCAGAAAAGAGTTGTGAAGCAAGGACATGCAAAACTTTCTCTCCCCCTGATTCTCAGGATACCTTTTGTTGCCCAAACACAGGGGCAGAAATGGACTCCCATTCTTTTTCCAAGTTTTCTCTATAACTGTGCTGTCTCATATATTTAACTCTAGTCTTTTGTGGCCATTTCACCCAGCTACAGTGATATGAAATTAATTATTTAAACTTAAGTAGGATTTAAACAAGTATTTATCCTTAAGTAGTCCCTTTGTGCCTAGAGTCACATTTCATCTGCTCTGTAGCTGTGTCCAGCGAGTGGCTAGTGTGAGAATGGTTCTCACCACTGAATTTGTCTTCATGACTTTCACAGAGAGGGTTTCTAAACAGAGATGGCAGGCATCTGATGACCTCATGATGTCTTGTGGTGGTGGAAATCTAAACAGCTGTGTGGTGAATTTCAAAGTTGACAACAAAATCTGGAGTATTTCTTTTCACTTACATGTCTCCCAGCATCTATTGGTTGAAAATGTGACACACATTTCTTGGAAAGATTCAGAGAGTGAATATGTGAAGATTTTTTGGCCAACACTGCTGACAATGATTGTCCTTGTTCATTTGTTTTATTTTAAGCTATAGTTTAAGTAGTTTAAAAACGTTAGAAGCACACATGGGCCATTTAAATCCGTTGTGGCCAGAAAGTAATTAGGTCAATGTTCAAAATATTTATGATGTCAGTTCATATACATAATCTCCCAGTGCTATGAATTGCCTTTAACAATTAGGAACTGCACCTTTTGTGTATGTATGCCTGATGGTTGGGAGAGTTTAGAGAACTACAACCAAGAAAAAATTACAGCATGAGAAATAAAAACATTGCAGTGAAATGTAGACTTTTTCAATGAACAAGAGAGGAAACAGCTTGTCTAGGACAGCTATCTCACTGCTAGTATTGGTTTCATAACAAAACTCCCATTAGCTTTCCTCACACAGTGCCCTAGTAATACAGGACTCATCATTAAGTCTTCTGTCAGGGCAGAAAGTCTTTCTCTACTCTTAGGCCATATGTGTACCCCTATATGTGTTTCAGTTTGCAGAATAGTAAGGAACTGTTCCAGCAAGAGCAGCATCAGCCCTTGTTCCCCAGAAAGCAACTTTAGTTTCAGCCACTGACAGCAAAACTACGAAGTCTCCTGAAGTCTTTCTGATGACTGGCTACTATGGTGAACTAGAGCTTGCTGAAATAGTGGCCAGAGACCTCACCATCAGCGTCAGCCTTGTTTAATATGGAATCCTCTTTGCAAAGTAAGCAGGCCTGTGTCTTATCACCCTGTTCAACCTTAACTGCACCTTCTGGCAGTTTACCATATAATTGTAGCACAAGGTTTTCTTCTCCAGTTTGTTTCTTTCACAAATCAATCAGGAAACCCACCTAAAGCACAAGAAGTCAGGACTGATGAAGTCATCTGGATGAGAAGGCATTCTCACCGCCCTTAATTATTGAGACCCTTTCCACAGCCAATGAATCACTTCAGAGAAAAATAACACGCTCCTCGAACTTCACATCTATATTTCTATTTTTTTATTTAGAGAAAAAAATCAAAACAGACAAAAGGGTTGAAATCTTCCAGAATTTAAAAAAAAGGTAAGAAATCACTAGTTGATAAATACATAGCGCCATCTTAGACACAGTTGTTCAAGTTACCATATCGAAACACAAAGTGTGGACAAACATTCATACAATGGCAGTACAAACCATTGTGTTTGATAAGCCAACAAAATTTAGCAGTATGGTTTTCTATCTTACACACTTAAAAATACATACAGTTAAATTCTTTAGAACACTTTCCTTCCCTTTCATTATTACAGAATGTATTATGCATTTGGGATCTTACTACCCTTTCAGTTTTTATTATTTTTTATACTAAGGAGACATTGTGTTATTTACAAATAAGAGTGATTTATTTCACTTGTGGGGATAGTCTCAGGTTGTCTCCATTTACCCTCAGAAGCATGAAGATCATCCTTCCTCCAGGTTTCTGACTGAGAGTTTGTTCACACCTGTCCTAAAATCTCTAGAATAGAATATCCTGGAGTATCAGCCACTAACCTTTTATGCTTAATTAGTACTTAAGAGTTCATCCTTGCAGTGCTGTGTGCATTTGAAAAGAGCTCATGATGATGGGTCTTGAAGAGAACAACACAAGATTGGGCAATGTAGCTCTGGCCTTCTGTGGAGTGCACCACAGCTCAACCCCCTTGTTTTGTTTCTCTTTTGAACTGCTTCTTCACAGGGGAAACCTTTTAAATTTCAAGAAATAGTGAGAAATAGAAGGAGTAGGGAGATGATGAGGGAGGGCCATGTAGGGTAAGAAAAGTGAGAAAGAACCCAAAGTTGATGACTTTTACTGCATTAGGCAGCCTTGTGTGTCAACTGGCAGTTAGGGAAGTGAGGATTGCATCTTCCCATTGAGAGTGGAAGGAAAAGTTTTGTGCAGTTTTCCATGATTTTCTTTCAGAGGAATGGGTTGCAGCAACTTCACGAAGTCCCTCCTTAATCATAGAAAATGCCTTAATTTTAGAGGGACTTAGGATTATTCGTACTCCTATGCATTAGCAGTCAGCTCTCAGTATGATCTGGGCTGTTTCCTTTGGAGTTGGCTAGAACAAATAGTATATTCTACTTTGAGCTCATTCGTACACATGCTTGAAAGGATAGGTACTGCTCATTTCAAGGTTGTGGGTTGGAACTCTTGAAAATTGTGTTATTTTTGAAGATTGAACAGGTGGACATACAGGTAGTGAAAATTTTTTTTGCTGAGAGCATATTTTTTAGGGCAAGTTTAACACATGATGAACAAGGCTCAAATGTGTTTTGCTGAAGGTCAAGGAGGGAAAGTTTTTTACTTGTATATGGTTTGTTTGCCCGAGTTCAGATTTCCCCATGGATGCAGAATGTGCTGTTGCTTTAGGTTTCATGGGGATGAGGCAGCATTGCATCAAGAAGAGTGTCAGTACTTATGGATTTTGTCTCAAAGTCCCCAAAAAGCCTCATGGGCTTATTGGCAGGACCTTTAATGGAGATTGGATAGTAGTGGCATTGTAGCTGAGGTAGTGTTAGGAGGTGGGGCCTGGTGAGAATAGTTGGGCCACAGTGGCCGAGACTGAGACATTTGTGGCTCTCTTCCAGAAGGCAATCTTGTCTCTCCTCCCCTTGTACCATAACCTGAGCAACTTCTGCTCCACTGTGCCCCTCCGCTGTGCTGTTCTGCTTCAGAGCTAAATGAACATGCCCTCAAAACATGAATTAAATTAAACCTTATGTCCTCTCAGTTGCTGGTGTGGTGTGTTCAGTCTTAGCCCGAAATCTGTGACTATGTCACCCTGGAACTCAGTGCAGAGTTCTTCAGAAAGCTGAAGAATTTGCACCAGATGACTGAAGAGCCTGTGCTGCAAGGCTGCAGCCCTGATTGAATGTTCAAAGGCAGTGGCAAAGACCAGAGCCCCATCCGAGAGGCAAAAGTGAAAAGGATGTTCTTATTTCCCTTTTT